>CM066032.1:1191378002-1191618748 GCA_033557465.1 Ichthyophis bannanicus
CCCCCTATTTTCCTGTTAAAATATAGGTGTTTGGCCTATACTCGCCGTATAAGACTAACCCCTCTTCCTTCGCACACCAAAAAAAATACGCCAGAAAATATAACAACAAGAAGTAACAATATTTGATTTCAAAATTATGATGATTTTTGTAGTCAAATCACTAATAATGAAATAAAATTCTTTTTTTTCTACCCTTTGTTGTCTGACCAATTTATTCTTTGATCATGCTGGTCCCGATCTGAGGGTTCTGCTTTCCTGTCTTCTCTTAGCTCTCTTTCTGTGGTCTATGGTCCATCTGCCAGTTCTTATCTCTTCTTTCGTTTTTCTCACTTCTTTCCATCAGCCTATTTCCAGTCCCAGTAACCCTCCCCAATATCAGCCCCTTTCCAGTCCTCACTCCCAGTACCTTCCAATGTCAACTTGCATTCCCATGATTGCCACTGGTGTCCATTTCCTTCCAGTCCCCCTCCTTCCCCACTGACCAGTCCCTTCTAGTACAAATACCATGGCAGCCCCTCTCAGATCCAGTTCCATTCTCCCATCCCCTCATATCAGCCCATTTGTAGCCTTAGCCCCCAGTTATCTTCCAGGGCCAGCAGCTCTATCCTCCCCTCCCCACAATCAGCCCATGCCCAGTCAAAGCCCCCCAATCAGCTCGCTTCCAGTGCTAATCCCCCCTCAACCCCATTACCAGTGCTAGCCTCCCCTAATCAGCCCAATACCAGTCCTACCCCCCATCAGCTCATTACCAGTCCTAGCCTCCCCTAATCAGCTCATTTCCAGTGCTCGTCCCCTCAACCCCATTACCAGTGCTCCATCCCTCCATGTCAGCCCCCTCCCTCCTCCATCCATATCAGCTCCCTCCCTCCATGGTCAGTGCAGCCCGCCTCCCCAATCCCTCCATGTCAGCCCCCTCCATGTCAGCCCCCCTCCCTCCATGTCAGACTCCTCCATCCCTCCATGTCAGCCCCCTCCCTCCATCCATATCAGCTCCCTCCCTCCATGTCAGCCCCCCTCCCTCCATCCATGCATCACTGCACCCTCCCTCCATGTCTGCCCGCCTCCTCCATCCCTCCATGTCAGCCCCCCTCCCTCCATCCATTCATATCTGCTCCCTCCATGTCAGCCCCCCTCCCTCCCTCCATGTCAGCCCCCTCCATGTCAGCCCCCCTCCCTCCCTCCATTCATAACAGCGCCCACCCTCCATGTCAGCCCCCCTCCCTCCATGTCAGCCCCCTCCATCCCTCCATGTCAGCCCCCCTCCCTCCATCCATTCATATCTGCTCCCTCCCTCCATGTCAGCCCCCTCCATCCCTCCATGTCAGCCCCCCTCGATCCATCCCGCCATGTCAGCCCCCCGCCCTCCATGCAGCCCCCTCCATCCCTCCATGTCAGCCCCCCTCGATCCATCCCTCCATGTCAGCCCCCCTCCCTCCATGTCAGCCCCCTCCATCCCTCCATGTCAGCCCCCCTCCCTCCATCCATTCATATCTGCTCCCTCCCTCCATGTCAGCCCCCCTCCCTCCATGTCAGCCCCCTCCATCCATTCATATCTGCTCCATCCCTCCATGTCAGCCCCCCTCGATCCATCCCTCCATGTCAGCCCCCCTCCCTCCATGTCAGCCCCCTCCATCCCTCCATGTCAGCCCCCCTCCCTCCATTCATTCATATCTGCTCCCTCCCTCCATGTCAGCCCCCTCCATCCCTCCATGTCAGCCCCCCCTCCCTCCATGTCAGCCCCCCTCCCTCCATCCATTCATATCTGCTCCCTCCCTCCATGTCAGCCCCCCTCCCTCCATGTCAGCCCCCTCCATCCCTCCATGTCAGCCCCCCTCCCTCCATCCATTCATATCAGCTCCCTCCCTTCATGTCAGCCCCCCTCCCTCCATGTCAGCCCCCTCCATCCCTCCATGTCAGCCCCCCTCCCTCCCTCCATTCATATCTGCTCCCTCCCTCCATGTCAGCCCCCTTGATCCATCCCTCCATGTCAGCCCCCCTCCCTCCATGTCAGCCCCCTCCATCCCTCCATGTCAGCCCCCCTCCCTCCATCCATTCATATCTGCTCCCTCCCTCCATGTCAGCCCCCTCCATCCCTCCATGTCAGCCCCCTCGATCCATCCCTCCATGTCAGCCCCCCCCCTCCATCCATTCCTATCAGCTCCCTCCCTCCATGTCAGTCCCCCCCTCCCTCCATCCACCCCCATCCCTGTCAGCCCCTCCATCCCTCCATGTCAGCCCCCTCGATCCATCCCTCCATGTCAGCTCCATCCCTCCATGTCAGCCCCCTCGATCCATCCCTCCATGTCAGCCCCCCTCCCTCCATCCATTCATATCTGCCCTCCCTCCATGTCAGCCCCCTCCATCCATTCATATCTGCTCCATCCTCCATGTCAGCCCCCCCTCGATCCATCCCTCCATGTCAGCCCCCCTCCCTCCATGTCAGCCCCCTCCATCCCTCCATGTCAGCCCCCTCCCTCCATTCATTCATATCTGCTCCCTCCCTCCATGTCAGCCCCTCCATCCCTCCATGTCAGCCCCCTCCCTCCCTCCATGTCAGCCCCCCCTCCGCTCCATCCATTCATATCAGCTCCCTCCCTTCATGTCAGCCCCCCTCCCTCCATGTCAGCCCCCTCCATCCCTCCATGTCAGCCCCCCTCCCTCCATCCATCCATTCATATCTGCTGCTCCCTCCCTCCATGTCAGCCCCCCCCCCCTCCATCCATCCATCCTTTCATATCTGCTCCCTCCCTCCAGGTCAGCTCCCTCCCTTCTTCTGCAGCCGCGGCTCCCTGCCTCTTACGGAACCGCGGCTGTGCTTTTCAAATCATCTTGGAGCCCTTCCTGTCTCGACGGGCTCCGTGCAGCATTGTCCCGCCTCCAAAACTTCCTTTAGAGGCGGGACAATGCTGCACGGAGCCCGTCAAGACAGGAAGGGCTCCGAGATGATTTTAAAAGCACAGCCGCGGTTCCCTAAGAGACAGGGAACCGCGGCTGCAGAAGAAGGGAGGGAGCCTATAACGCGACGTTTAAAGCGGGCAGTGTGCTCCGGAGCCGCGGCAAAGGTGAGAAAGAGCCGCATGCGGCTCCGGAGCCGCGGGTTGCCGACCCCTGGTCTAGGGGCATGCCAGTTTGTCTTTCTGACCCCAGCGGATAATTATATCCTAGCTTCTTTTTTGGATGTGTAACTCAAAGTTCTGCTGTAGGTTTCCAGTCTTGGTCCCTAAAGGTAATAGGTTTGATCCCCATTCAACATAACATAATTGCTGCTTCCAGGCCTAAGCCTACTGCAGCAGAGGTGGCTCCTCCTGAGCTAGCAGCATCTGCCAAGTTTTAGCTACCTAAGATATTTCCCACTGCTGGTATATCAGCAAATCATCACAGAATAACTGTTTGAAATGATAAACTGATCTTACACCAGCTGATGTTAGAATACATCAAATGCCAAAATTTTCCTTGGCACATTCTACAATTACTAGATTAATTTAATTTAAATTGATACTTTCATCTATTCTAAACTAAAGTCTTAATGCGCTGAGCTCATAACAAACCCTTCAAGTCCCCACTACAGAACAAAGCGTGGTTACTCACCTGTAACAGTTGATCTCCGGGAACAGCAGGAATTTAGGCCTTGTGAAAGGGCCATACTTCCCCCCCATGGATCTCTGGCATCCTACCAGGGACGGTGGGTAGGAGTTGATTAAGTCTGAAAAAGGTTTTGAAGAACAGCCTGGCCAAACAAGGTATCCCGGCGGGAGTCCTTGTCTAAACAGTAGTGGGCTGTGAAGGTATGTACCGAAGCCCAAGTAGCTGCTCGACAGATGTCGTCGATAGACACTGAGTGAAGATGAGCCATTGAGGCTGCCATGGCTCTCACATTGTGAGCTGTGACATGGCCTTCAAGAGGAAGGTTCTTACTCTCATAGGCAAAGGATATGCAATGAGCAATCCAGTTAGACAGACTTCTTTTGGAAACTGGAAATCCCAAACAACAAGGATCAAAAGCAACAGAATTGAGAATATTTTCTATGTTGCCGTGTCCTTTGCAAGTAAAAGGCCAAAGCTCTTTTACAGTCCAAGGTATGAAGGTTCCTTTCTGCCCTGGAGGCATGAGACCTCGGAAAGAATACAGGAAGGTAAAGCGCTTGGTTTAAATGGAAAGGCGAAACCACCTTTGGCATAAAGTGTGGATGAGTCCTAAGAACTACCTTATCATGGTGGAACCTTGTATAAGGAGGATCAGCCACTAACGCTTGCAATTCACTGATGCGACGTGTTGATGTGATTGCAATGAGGAAGATGACTTTCCAAGAAAGGAATTTCAAAGATGTAGTGGCTAATGGTTCAAAGGGTGGTTTCATGAGCTGCCCCGAGCACCAGATTCAAGTCCCATGGACACCGGTGGTGGCTTAATGGGAGGCTTTGTTAAAAGAAGGCCTCTCAAATCTCGCTATGAGAGGATGAGAGGAAATAGGTTGTCCACTTAGAGGCTTGTAAGAAGCTGCAATAGCACTAAGATGGACTCTTACTGAATTTGTCTTGAGACCCGCATTTGACAAATGAAGGAGATTACTTCTGGAATCGATTCCAGAAGTATCGCAAGAGGGTTAAGACCCTTCCGCGAGCACCATATGGTAAACCTTTTCCACTTAAGGGAATACAAGCATCTTGTAGAGGGTTTCCTAGAAGCATGAAGGATATCCTTTACCTGCTGGGAAAGGTTAAGATCCTGAAGTTCTAGGCTTTCAGCAACCAGGCCCTGAGATGCAGAGACTGGGGATTCAGATGCCAGAGCATCCCGTTCTCTTGGGAGAGAAGATCTGGAGCGGATCCCAACTCCAGAGGCGTAGCTTGAGAGAGATCTAGGAACAGAGGGTACCATGTCTGCCATGGCCAACATGGAGCTATGAGGATCATATGACCTCTGTCTCTCTGAAGCTTGAATAGGATTTTGGGGATGAGGGGAAAGGGTGGGAAGGCATATAAGAAGTCCTGACCCCAGTGGAGGAGGAAGGCGTCCCTTGCCTGACAACATCGAGCTGGAATTCTGGAAAGGAACCGGGGAAGTGTGGCATTCAGCAGACTTGCAGAGAGGTCTATGTCCGGGGTTCCCCAAATCTGAAATATTTGGGCCACCTGGTCTGCATGGAGAGACCATTCGTGTGGAAGCCGAACTCGACCAAGTTTGTCTACCCAAGAGTTTTGGATGCCTGGAAGATACACCGCAAGGAGATGAATCTGATGCTCTCTGGCGCAAAGCTTCATTGCATAGCGACAGAGCCTGTTCCGCCCTACTTGTTCACATAGAACATAGCTACCTGATTGTCCATTTGAACTAGGACTGTCTTGTAGCTGAGCTGGGCGTGAAATACTCGAAGAGCAAAGAAGATTGCTCTTAGCTCCAGGAGGCTGATATAAAGACAGGACTCCTGTGGAGTCCAGGTAACCTGGGTAGAGAGGTCGTGCAGGTGGGCTCCCCATCCCACCTGTGATGCATCTGTTAGGGTGGCTTGGGAAAGGGGTTACTGGAAAGGAGACCCCACCAGAAGGTTTCTGGGTGATTTCCACCATTGGAGGGACAAAATAAGATGATTTCAGTTGGTTATTTTGTCAGACAGGCAGCCTGAGGCCTGTGCCCACTGAGTGGATAAAGTCCACTGGGCTGCTCGCATATGGAGGTGAGCATAAGGAACCACATGCATGGTGGATGCCATGTGGCCTACAATTGTACCATTTCCCGAGCAGTGAGACAAGGTTTGAGCAGTGCTTGGGAAGCTAGTTGTACTAGGCAAAGACAGCGGGGCTGCGGAAGGAAAGCCCTTGTCTGTCTGGTATCCAGATGAGCTCCTATGAACTCTAGGGACAGAGTGGGAGCAAGATTGGATTTTGGGAGGTTTATGACCAGTCCCAAATATTGAAGGATTCGCATTGTGCGAAACAGAGCAGAGCTGGCTTCTGGCACTGTAGGGGCTCGAATGAGCCAGTCATCTAAGTAAGGGAAGACGAATATTCCCAGAGTGCGGAGAAATGCTACTACCATAGCCATGCATTTTGTGAACAGTCTTGGCGCAGAAGCCAGGCCAAAGGGAAGAACCTTGTATTGGTAGTGCTTTCCTTGAAACAGGAATTGGAGGAATCTCCTGTGATCTGAATGGATGAGAATATGAGTATACGCATCCTTGAGATCTAGAGAACAAAGCCAATCCTGACTCTGAAGGTATGGCAGCAGAGTTCCTAGAAAGACCATTTTGAACTTCTCTCGGAACAAATATTTGTTCAATTCTCTGAGGTCTAAAATGGGTCTGTGTTCCCCTGTTTTCTTTGGAATAAGGAAATAGGGAGTGTAGAACCCTGTACCTTGATGGGGAATGGGTACTTCCTCTATTGCTCCTTGAGCAAGGAGCATTGTGACCTCTTGACCTAAGAGACTTGAGAGAGATCTGAGAATTGAACTGTCTTACAATTGCAGGAGGGGGCATGCTGTGAAAATGAAGCTTGTACCCCTCTCGTACAATGGACAGAGTCCAATTTTCTGCTGTTATTTGGTACCATCTGTGGGCAAAATGACATAACCTGCCTGGGATGGTCAAGAGTTCTGGACCATTCAGAGGTAGGAAGGCAAAGTTCTCTAGAGAGGAGTCAAAGCCCCTGAGGAGGCTGAGCCTGCTGAGGTGGCTGAGGTTTTGCAGCTTTTGGCTTCTTTTGTTGTCTAGGTTGTTTCTGTTGTCCCTTTTGGGCAGTCTGACCTGGACGGTGTCCCTGTTGGGTATAGGAAGGATAAAGCTTCTTTTTCTTATTGAAAAATGGTTTCCTAGAGGATTTTTTCCTTGCAGGATCGGCTGTAGATTTGGACAATCTATGCAAGGTGATATTGTCAGTATCTATTTCATTAGCCTTCTCCTGCCAATTCTTGCCAAAGAGATTTTCTTTTTTGCAAGGAATGTTTTCTAATTTATCCTGTACCCAAATTTCCAAGTCAGATGCCTGAAGCCAGGAAATCCGACGTACACCAATGGCAACAGCAGAGGTTCTACTTATGCACTCAAAACAGTCAAAGGCTGCACGATTTACAAACTTGGAAACATCCTGAGCATGTTTGACTAGAGTAAAATAGTCTTGCCTTTTGTCATCAGGAAGGAGGGGGCTTATAAGCTCCAAGTCTCCTGTGACCTCTTTAAGGAACATTCCCATATATAAGATATAGGAACTGATCCTAGCTGAGAGCATGGAAGCATCGACGCCCAAAGGCATCGAGAGTCCTACATTCACGACCTGGAGGATTGGATGCATGTCTCTTTGCACTTTTCATCCTTCTCATGGCTGATTCCACCACCATTGAATGGTGTGGTAATTGAGTTTTTTGAAAGCCAGGACAAGGTGGAACTTGATACATGGTATCGAGTCTTCGAGAATGAGGAGATGTAGTTAAAGGTGTTTCCCACATCCTTAGCATAAGATCATGTAAAATCTCATGAATAGGCAGAGTAGCTGCCTCTTTGGGAGCCTTAGGGGCATGTTTACTAAACTCCGAAATTGTGCGTGGCCCCGTTAGTGTGCGTGTGCCATATAAGGAGTGGGCGGTTCAGGCAGAAAGAAGAAAAAAATCCGACCGTACGTGTGCGCGTCGCGCTAATTTGCGGGGCCCACATTAGCGCGTGGGAAGGCTAAGTGGGGCCTGCTGAGCACATATCAAAACAGAGCTGTAGCACAACGGTGAACACACTAACCAAAGGTGCAGGGGCCACAGGTTCAATCCCCCATTGTGTGCAACAAAAAGGTCAGCTGAGGCAACACTTTGAATGTGTAAAAGTGGTTCAGGAGGCAAAGTACTTTTGGACGGCATAAGGCGGCACACTGTTCGTTTTGTACGGCATAAGGCGGCGCACTGTACTATCTGGGCGGCACAAGGCGGCGCACTGTTCTTTTTGGGCGGCACAAGGCGGCGCACTGTTCATTTTGGGCGGCACAAGGCGGCGCACTGTTCATTTTGGGCGGCACACTAATTGTGGGCAGCAGGAGGTGGCGTGCTGATGGGCATAAGGCGGCGCGCTGATGCCAAAGCAAAGGAACACAGCCACAGCACAATGGTTAAGACACTGACCAATGGTGCAAGGATCAGGGGTTCGATCCCTCACAATGCCCAGTGAAAAAGGCTAGCTGAGGCAGTATGTTATATGTTGTGGAGTGCTGTAGGAGGCTTTCTAATTTTATTTTGTGATAACTACTAGCAAACGCACTCTCACAGCATATTAATATAAGGCGGCCCATAAGGCACATGTTACAGTGCACCGTCCGCCAAGGCACCCTAGAATGTCCCCTATAGGGCAGCATGTATGTTGCGACACAGGATAATGTATAGTGCACCCTATATGGCTGGCAACCGTAACGTGCCCTATAGGGCGCCCCATAAAGCACCCTCAGAGGCACCTTATGGGTACAGTACGCTGAGGGTGGTATTGCTGGCAGCAACATATGTACAGTAAATTAAAATAAATCTGTGGACACCCCTATCACATAACCCCACTGTGGGTTTGATCCCATGACATCTGGCTGCACAGGCAGTGACGTAACCATTGGGCTACAGCTCTATAACTGTAAGCAGCCCCTGGCTGGCTGCAGATAGCCTGTACGTCACCTCACTGACAGTCTGCTGTTGTGAACCACCCGTACCCATGATGCACTGCACATGCAAATCAGCTGTCCACGATTGAACACAGGATGGGAAATGCACCCCTAAAGCTCCCCGGCCTGGTAGGGGGAAGTGTCCGTGTGCACCCACACAGCACCTCGGCCTGGTAGGGTGTCCTGAGTGGGTGGACAAACGGCAAAGAGTAGCTAAACACCATCACATTGTGCGGTTACTGTGCTCACCCTGAGTGTGAGATGTTGCGCCCAGGACCAGGTCCACACCACCAGGCATGGCCAAATGTGGCCATGACGGAGCTCCAAAGCAGCAATAACCTGTGGAATAGGTAGGTGCTGCATAAACATTTTGGAGATCTCTGTCTGGCTCAGTTAGTGGGGACTCCCAGGTGGATAAAACAGGGCTTCCCCTCAACAGATCCCCACCCCGATGGTAGTAGAGTGGACCATCAACCCCAGTCCTGCTAGGGAACAGACACCCTACAGGGCAGTCCAAGCAGCTCCACACACATCCATAACACAATATCAGACAGACATTAGGCCTGGATATTCAAAGATGCACCCCACCACTATCTAATATTCACCTGCAGCAAGCCATCAGCCACTGCACCCTGCAAGGCACTCCATCACAACACATATCAGCTGTGAACAGTCTGCTGGCTGGTCCTGATGGACATGCATGCACCCACAACTGGGGGTGGCAGCACACACAGACAGATAAGTCCATGAAGAGGCCCCCACAAGACACCCATACATATCACATGGGAGAATCACAATATAGCACTATGGGGGTGCGTAGCCATGCTGCCGTCACTGCACACTCAGGGTGAGAGTGATCCCCCAGCAGCACATACAGAGGTCACCCTGTCTGTGTAGGTGGTGGCCGGGCACTACCATGCCCCTGCCAGTGCCCTATGCCCTGTGCAGCTGCATCCTGGTCAGTCCACTCTGTCTGAGATATACCCATGGTCCCTTGCTACTCATTATGCACATTGGCAGGCCAATACTGGCAACAGTGTTGGCAGTGTGGGCTGTGGAAGGGGCATGCAGCCAACACCCACTGTATAGACAGACACACAATTCCACACCTATGCCATCATGGTGCTACTATTGAGGAGGTAATTAGCCTTGCCCACCAAACCGGTGCTGGGCACGGCAAGGCATGGATATGCTACGCAGTACTGCTGGGGGTCACTCCCCAGGGTGGTAAACACCATCAGAAGCAAGGGCTGGAGCACACACCGCAAACACCAAACAGATTGTTCGGATGGGGTCAACTAACAGTATGTGCGTATCGTATGGATATCTATCTGCCAGTACTCCTAGCAAGCATCTCAGAGCTGTGTACCATATACCTCAGGTGTAGGGTTCCATTGCTAGGGTATGCAGGTGCTAGTATTGGGAGATGCACGCAGGGTCCAATGTTCTGCCTCTCCAGGAGACATTGGCCAATGGGGCCTGTGGGTATGGGTGTGTCTGCCCCTGTTGGCTGCTGCTTTACGGCAGAGATTCCCAACTCCAGTCCAGGTTTGCATCACACTGTTCGGGTTTTCCTGCTGTCCCTCATGAATATGCATGAGCTACATCTACATGCCATGGGTGTGGTGCATAGATATACAGCACAGGCATTTGTATGAGTGGCAGCATGGACCCTGACTGGTGTGTGGCCCACCAGGACTGCATTTGGGAGATTCTGCTCTAGGTACTGCCCCTGTACATGGTGTCTGTGCTCAGTGGGGTAAAAGATAGATGTAGTACCATTGCATATGTCCTCACTACGAAAGGTTTGTCCTTACTATCACTGTGTAGCTGTGGGAAAGATTGGCGGTAGCCCCAGCTGGGCTTTGAACCTGTGACCTTCTGTTCTTGTATGCCCTGTCTGTGTGCACTGCATCACCTTGTAGCCACAGATTGGCTGGATTCCCTGGAATGTCCATGCCTGTGGATCTGGCAGGGCCTGTGTGTTGCAGTGGACTGTGCCAGCCTGCACATGGCTTGGCCTCTGTCCTCTGTGGCTAGCTGCCACTGCCCCCTGCACCAAATGTACTCGTGCGCCAACATGCTGGCATGAGCTTCTCTCAGAAAAAGCAGATGACCTGATTGCAATGTGGCAGTACGGGACTGCATTTGGGGGACATTTGGCCTGGTAGGTGTGTGTGCGGTGTTGGGTAACATATGGGTGTTTCCCCCATGCTTATGTTCCCTGCAATACAGGGGTGTCTGCTCTATCTTTGTTTGTTGTTGTTGTTAAGTGCCGTCGAGTCGGAGTCGACTCATGGCGACCCTCTGGATAGCTATCCTAAATTGTGTTCGGTCTTCAGTCAGGCGGCTCATTGTTGACAGGCTGGTACCCGTAGCTGCTGTTATTGTAGCGATCCATCTCATTGCTGGCCTTCCTCTTTTGCGTTGACCTTCTATCTTGCCAAGCATGATGTCTTTCTCTAATGATCTCTCTCTTCGCATGATGTGTCCGAAGTATGAAAGTCGAAGTCTTGTCATCTGAGCTTCTAAAGAAAGCTTAGGTTTGATCTCCTCTAGTACCGACTGGTTTGTTCTTCGGGCAGTCCATGGTATACACAGTATTCGCCGCCAGCACCATAATTCAAAGGCATCAATTTTCTTCCTGTCTGTCTTTTTCACTGTCCAGCTTTCACATCCATATGATGTTATTGAAAATACCATGGCTTGAACAAGTCGAATCTTTGTATGGAGAGAGACATCTCTGCTCTTGAGAATCTTATCTAGGTCTTTCATAGCCATTCTGCCAAGAGCAATGCGTCGTTTAGTGGTGGGTAAAATATATGGATGGGGCTGGCAAGTGCCCCAGCTGGTATTTGAACCTCTGGCCTTCTAGTCCTAGAGGTCATGGCTATGTCCTCTGCACCACACTATGGCCACAGAGACAGTGCAGCCCCTGGAGGTAGTAAACCTGGCAGGATGGAGTCACAAACCCTGCTGTATGCATTTTTACTGTGGGCTCCTTCACCCTGTGTGGTGACAAACGTGCAAATAAAACCCGGGAATGACCATGGAACAAAGGGGGAAAACATATACCCAAGCTGGGCAACAGTGATATTAATGGGCAACCCTAGATAACACTCCCAGGACAGCTCCAGAAAAAGGGAAATGTTTTTTGGACGAGTCTCCGCTCCGTACACCTTTCCATAAATCATTTCCTTTTTTTTGGAGCTTTCCTGGGTGTGTTATCTAGTTTTGCCCATCACTATAACTGTTCCCCAACTGAATTACTATTTTTCATATTTTTGTGGTGGTCATTTTCTATTTATAATTGCACTTTTGTGCTGTGCACATGTATCACACTGCTCACGTTTTGTAGGTTTCCCCGGTTTTGCTGTACATTGCTGACAGAAATGGTTTCTCTTCCCTTTAAATGCATTCTAACGCGAGTGATTCACTCGCGCTATTTTTTTTTGGAAATTCAGCCCCGATAATGTGCGGGGCGCCTCTCCCCTCCCCTTCCCCGCCCATTAACCCCTTCTCTCCGCCCCTCCGGGGCCTTCCTCCGCCCTCCGTTAGCCTTTCCACGCCTCTATCGGACATTTGCGGGCACGTACTTGTGCGTCACCCGTTACTGTGATGCGCAAGTGTGCGGGGCTTCATCGCACGTTTGCGGGGCACTTAAGCGCTCTTAAGTACCGCTTTTAGTGCGCTATTTTGCGGCGCGCTAATTAGCGGTTTTTAGTAAACATGCCCCTTAGAGTATTGGAGAATTTCCAACTCCTTTGCCCTAGGCTCTTTTTCAGGAGCTACTGTGATGGAAAGGCCTCGGGCCACATCACGGATAAAGTCCTGAAAGGACATATACTCTGGCGGAGACATTCTGTACTGAGGAGAAGAGGAATCCTTGGGGAGAAGTACTCTTGTATCGGAAGAGTCTTCAGAGTCTTCAGACTCAGAGGATTCAAAATACCTCCGATCCCGGTGATCGTGCAAAGCACGATACCGGTATCGATCGAAGTCGGTATCGGGTTGTTCCGGTACTGATCTGTCAATGCCGGAGACAGACACATGACCCGGTATGGGTGGCATACCCGCTGATGCTAATGCAGTTGGTACCGGTAACGGTTGAGGTGTCTGAAGCGGTTTCAACAGTACCGAAGCCGTGAGAAGAGCCGCTAGACTGTGTTCGATAGCAAGGAATCTCTGGTCTATCAACGCTGCCAATGCTTGGGTGTCAGTACCGGTAGAAGCGGCCGGAACCCCAGAGCATGGCGCCATTAGTGCTTTGGAAGCCGAAGCCTCCCGCCGGGGCAGTTTTGCTGGTGACAATTCCTCAAGGGCAACGCCAGGGGCATCTCGATACTTAGAAGGAGATCTACCCTTTGAGGATCGGCTAGATTTATGTTTAGTTACCTGAGATCCATGGGAGGAAGATGAGGCCCTGGAGGAAGTCGATGCAACAGATGCCACATCTGAGGGAAAAAGGGTGCTAAGTTTAGCAGCTCGGTTCTGCTGGCCCCTTTTTGACATCATTACACAAGAGTGGCACTCTGAAATAGAGCGGTCAGGACCTAAACATTTGAGACAACGATCATGGGTGTCGGTGATGGAAATAGTACCGCCACATTTAGAACATTTTTTAAAACCTGAAGTAGGTTTTTCCATTTTCAAGGAAAAAATTGGGCCTAGTGCCCAAAATGGCGCCTAGCACCAAGGAAAAAGGTTTCTAAAGTAAAACACCTCAGAAACTATAATTTTTATTTTATTTTATTTTTTAAAGAAAGAAGAACGAACCGGCGGTACCGGTATGGTGTCGAAGGAAGACAGACGCGACCACAAAAACAAAGATTAAAGACAAATTTTTTTGCAGTGACAGGGTATGTGACCTGTTGGCTCCGCAGAAAACGAAGAACTGGAGAGGGACAGTTGGAAAGGCGGTAAGGCAGCATATGCAGGCGCTGTGGGATGCTCCCAAAAGCTTTCCTATTGGATGCTGGGGAGCGTTCCCGCGCAGGCTCCGTCGGTACCGATGATACCCATATGTGAAGACTACATTCCTGCTTGTTCCTGGAGATTACTAAGAAGAGAGAATTTTTTGCACTGTGATATTCTATTCCATGCTTTATTAATGTAATATTTATTTTATTTTAACAGGTTTTTTATACCGCTTTATCATTTCAGGCAAAACGGTTTACACTGTAACTTAAACTTGGTAATGTACATTAAACAGGAACAGTGATAACTTGGATTTTTCTGAGCAATGGAGGGATAAGTGACTTACACAAGGCCAAAAAAAAGATTGCTAGTGGGAACTGAATTGTGGTCTCTTGGTTCCCAAGCCAGCACTCTAATCATTAGGCTACTCCTCCACTCCAACTGAATACCGTAATAGTTAACTACTTTGGAAACAACTATGGAAAATCAAGGGAAAAAACTAAAGATCTACTTTATCTCCAATTTAACTTTTTAAAGTGATGTAACATATAACTGGTTATAATTTTTAAAATATAATAGTAAAAATAGTGGTACTATAACAAGAGAAGATCTTTGATGCCCCACGATAGTTAGAACAAGTTAACAAGATTCTCATCCAATCCTTCACAAATTCCAAAGTCTCCATTACAAACATTTCTCTGCTAGCGTTGTTAAGCACTATTGAATTGATGATGTTGACTCCTTATGACCCTGTGGATAGTTGTCCATGTTGTAGCTATCCAACTATCCAGTGGGTTTTCTTGGCAAGTGCAACCAGAAGTAGATTCCCAGGCCTTTCTTCCACACATTAAGGGGGATGTTTACTAAAGTGCGGTAATGGTGATTAATGCGCGTAAATTACGTTTAACGATCGTTCGCATGTCCGAACGCGCGTTCTGATGTGCTAACGATCGTTAAACATACTTTACGCGCGTTAACCGCAGTTAACGATCGTAAACCTCCGCGGCGCGTTAAAACAGTGCAGAAGGTGGAGAGTGGGCGGAGAAGGGGTCAATGGGCGGAGAGTGGGCGGGGAGAGGCTCCCCTCACACTAACGCACTGAATTCCTGAGCTCAATTCCAACACGAATGAAAACCTGTCGTTAAAGGCATATTAAAGGGAAGAGAAACCATTTCCGTCAGCAATGTACAGCAAAACCGGGGAAACCCACAAAACGTGAGCAGTGTGATACATGTGCACAGAACAAAATTTCACATAAAACGTTAAAAATGACCACAAGAAACACTGTAAAAAGCATAATTCAGCTGGGCAACAGTGATAGCAATGGGCAACAAGGAACAACACTCCCTGGAAAGCACCAAAAAAAAGAAATGATGTTTGGAAGGGTCTCCGCTCCGCAGAGCCTTTCAAAGATCATTTCATTGTAATGGAGCTGTCCTGGGAGTGTTGTGTAATGTTGCCCGATGATATCATTGTTGCCCAGCTTGGTTATGGGTGTGTGCCCCTTTTTTGAGGTCTTTTCTGAGGTTTATGTGCACCTTTGTCTCCATACAAGGTAACTGAGCCCACAGTAAACTTGTGCAGAGCAGGGTTTGTGACTCGTCAGGCCGGTTTAACTAACTCCAGGGACTACACTGTCTCTGTGGCTACAGTGTGGTGCAACAGACACAGCCAGTGCCTGTAAGACCAGAGGGTCACAGGTTCAAATCCCAGCTGGGGCTCCTGCCAACCCAGTCTCCATAGTTTTACCCACCACTAAACAGTGATAGTAAAGACACCCCTTTATTGCAGAGAACATACGCATGGTTCATACACCTATATTTTACCACACCAAACACAGACACCAGAAACAGGCGCATTACCCAGAGCAGAGTCTCGCAAATGCAGTCCTGGAGGGCCCCACGCCATTCAGGTCCCATGCTGCCTCTAATAAAGATGCCTGTGCTGCATATCTATGCACCACCCCCATGGTATGCAGATGTAGCTCATGCATATTTATGAGGGACAGCATGAAAACCCGAACAGTGTTTGGAACACCAGGACCGGAGTTGGGGAACTCTGCTGTAAAGCAGCAGCCAACAGGGCCAGACACACCCACACACACACCCACAGGCCCCATTGGCCAATGCCTCCTGGAGAAGCAGGACATTGGGCCCTGCCTTTATCTCCCAATACTAGCAGTTGCATACCTTAGCAATGCCACCCTACACCTGGGTATATGGTACACAGCTATCAAACGTTTCCTGTGATAACTGGCAGATATCAATTCCTACGTTAAGCACAGTTTGCTCAGTGAGCTCCACCGAAACAAGCATTCTGATGTCTGCGGTGTGTGCTGCAGGTCTGGTCTCTGACAGTGCGTACCACCCTGGGGAGTGACCCCCAACAGTCTTGCGTACCATATCCATGCCTGAACTGTGCCCAGGACTGGTGTGGTGGGTATGGCTGCTGAACACCTCTATAGTTGCACAATGCTGGCATAGGTGTGGGGGTGGCTGTCTGTCAATCCAGTGTGTGGTGGCTGCAAACACCTTCCACAGCCCACACTGCCAGCAATGTTGCCAGTATTGAGCTGCCAATGTGCATAATGAGGAGCAAGGTACCATGGGTATAGGCCGGACAGGGTGGCCTGGCCAGGGTGCATCTGCACAGGGCATAGGGCAGTGACAGGCACATTTTAGTGCCCGGCCACCACCTACACAGACAGGGTGACCTCAGTATGTCCTGCTGAGAGATCACTCTCACCCTGACTGTGCAGTGACCACAGCATGGCTAGGCACCCCCATAGTGCTATATAGTATTTCTCTCATGTGATAGATATGGGTTTCCTTTTGGGGCCCAGTCACTGATTTATCTGCTTGCTGTGTATGCTGACATCCCAGTTCTGGGTGCATGCATCTCCACTGGGCACATGCATTATGGACTAACTAGCAGACTGTATGCAGCTGGTATGTGTCTTGATGGAGTGGCTTGCAGGGTGCAGTGGCTGAGGCTTGCTGCAGGAGAATATCATATAGTGGTGGGGTGCAGCTTACCATATCCAGGCATAATGTCTATCTGTGTACAGAGCTGCATTGCCTGCCCTGGGGTTGATGTTCCTCTCTACTGCCACCTTTGCAGGGAGGTAGAATGTGCATCTATTGTTAAGGGACCCTGTTTGCCACCCTGGGGGGGGGGGGGAAACATGGGCCACCTAGGGGTCCATGGGGGCTACATCTGACTGCAAGGTGTTTGTGCAGAAACTACCTATCTCACACATTAACACTGCTTTGGACCTGCGCCATGGCCTCTTTCAGCCATGGACGGTGCTGTGGACCTGGTGCTGGGCACCTCACTGCACCCTCAGGGTGAGCACAGTACCCGCACAATGTGACGGTGTGTAGCTACTCTGTGCCAGTACAACACACGGTCAGTACCCCCTACCAGGCCGAGGTGCTGTGGGGGTTGTCAGACGGCTGCCTGGGTGAGAATCGTCACAGTCTTGGCAAGTGCATATATCTATATGATTTGCAAGGGATTGTGGGCAATGTAGTTCATTCACACCAGACACAGCTGCTGACAATAATTTAGTTGTGCTCAAGTGTTAAAGCCAATAAGATATTTATTTATGGGGTTATTTCTCCCAACACAGATATGCTTGGTAGCACATAAATCAGGTTACTTGCTTTCAGTGTTAAACTTGAAAAAAACAAAGTCAAAATCAGGAAAACAACATTCAAACTTGTCAGGCATTAGCTAATGTTTTCTTAGCATATATCAAACAACAAACGAAAAGCCACAAAGAAAGAAAAAAACTGTTCTTTTCAGGTTAACTTCTGATAACTTCCCACATAGATTCAGAAGTGATTCTCTCCTAGCTCACAAGCAATTAGGTAAGGCTTAATTGCTAGCAGTTATCCAGCTGAAACCCCTTAGCTGGCTTGCTTTCTACTGTGTGGGTCAAATCCTGCTTCAGGAGCTTTTCTGAGTAGATTAAAGAACAAGTTTGTATTTCTTTGTGATGGTTGCTGTACTTTGTAACAGAAAGTTACCAAAGGAGTTTAGACAGAGAGCAGTCCATATAAACACATTCTTCATCTGCAATCATTCCCCCTTCTTCAACAAGCATGGGTTCAATATCATGGATTGGCATAGATGAATCTCTCAATGGAGCACTTTCAGGAGAATACTTGTTTCCCTGCTGTCTTTCAAGGTTATAGCTAGGGCATAGATCAGTGTTCATGCCTGAGCTTCCATTGCTGTTAGAGTTCCTCTCTATATAGCCTGGCCAGTATGTAGTCCAGTTCTTATGTCCAGCCTTCCAATCCAGATCCCTGGACACTGGATCTCTCTTCACATACCTTCTGGCACGGGTCTTAGGGTCCCTTCCACGTGCAGCCGTCTCCCTCACAGGTAGCGTCTGGAGATTCCTAGCTCTGCAGCACCATTCCTCTGGCTTTCCCCAGTCCAATGGTGTATGCTGGCCCTTGAAATGCCTCCCAGTATACGTACTGCTCTGGACTCTTCTAGACCTCTCAAAGGCTTTTCTCTTCCTTCTTCCAAAGGGTTTCTTTCCCTCTCTGTCCGTCCGATTTGGCTTCTGCTTCTGATGATCCTTCAGATGAAACTGATGATCAAGCTCAAGCTGATTCTCAGGATACTGAGGATAATTCTCTGTAGAATAAACTCTACCTTTATTCGGCCTAGATGAGTGCTCCTCCCTAACACAGCGCAGCTGTGCTGAATCAGGCCCTGCCCTTTGAGATGAGTGCTTAGGGATTACCTCATAGCCCTCCAGATTGAACACACGTTTCCCCACTTCAGCTCCTCTAATGGCTGTTGGAAACCTGGTGCATTCTGGGACTGGTAGTCTTTTATGGGAAAATTCTGTTTTCTTATTTCTACCAGAACTGACAGGTTGCTTGTTCAGAGTCACTTCACCTTTTCTATAGCTCCTTCCTGAGGTATGATAAGCTTCCTTATCACAGGGTGCACATGGTCACTTCCCCCTACCAGGCCGAGGTGCTGTGGGGGTGCATTCCCCATGGTGTGTATCTGTGGACAGCTGATTTGCATGTGCAGTGTATCATGGGTGTGAATGGCACGATCCAACCCAGGGAGGATCCTGCGCCTGCTCACAGGCTCTGACAAACCATAGGCCATCACACGTACATCTGTTAGCATAATGCATAGGTGCAAGACACCCTAAAGTGTCTGTACTATAAGATGCCCACGCTGGTTAAAAACACAAGTACCCACGCACGATTGTACGCACGCACCAACGCACGTAGCTATGCACGGGGCTACGCCCGTAACAACGCACGCAGCCATGCACGCACCAACGTACATGGCTACGTGCACTGCGAGAGTGTGTTTCAGTAACCACTACTGAACGTAAAGAAAAACATGCCTCCTCATTCCCTATGTGATGTACAGGGTGATGCCTGGGACAGCCTTTTGCGTTAGGCACACTGGGGACTTGAACCCATGCTGCCTGTAAGAGCGGTGAGTACACTAACCATTGTGCTACAGCTCTGTTTCAGTGATTTGTGTCTGTATGCCTTCATACGATTAACGCGCAGTAACGCGCCACGGCGCCCTGTAATGCTCGTTAGTTTTTGGAACGCGCGTTAGTGGTTACGACGTCCCGCCCATGTCCTTTTTTGGCTTTCCTTTCACTAACGCGGCTCCTAACGCGATTTGCACTAACGCAGTTTAGTAAACATCCCCCTAAGTGTGGCAACCCCAGATATCCAATGATGGGGCCGCATATGGCCCCAGCCTTGAATATCTGGCTTTAACTTTCAGCACCGGCGGCTACTCACATTAGGAGTGTAAGGTGCCAGTGCTGAATGTCTATTATGTTAAATTATTCTCTGCACAAAAAAAAACCAACACCCCCCCCTGCAGCTAGAGGCAATCTTATTCAGCATTCAGGAACATAAGGCAAAAGTCAGAATGGCCATCAGGGAAAAAGCAGCAATGGTGTCTGTGTATACTGTGTCTGGTACTATCTCATTTAGAGTACTGTGCACAGTTTGAAGACCGCACCTTTCAAGAGGTTATAAGCCAGATAGAGTCATTTCAGAAAGTACCTACTAAAAGGTCAATAGTTTTTATCTTAAAGTATGTGGAGACAGATATAAAGATTTAAAACTTGTATATACCCTGAAGGAAAGGCAGACTAGGGGAGATACATAAACGTGTCTCATAATTCCACAGTGTAAATGCAGAGGAGGTGAACCTCTTAAGGGAAAGGAGACTCTGGGATGAGGATGGAAAGGGACAGACTCTGGAAAAATCTGAAGGAAATATTTCTTTATGGAAAAGGAAGTAGATGCATGGAACAGCCTACTAGTGGAAGCAAAGGAGATGAGGACTGTATATAAATTCAGGAAAGCATAGGACAAATACAAAGGATCTGAGGGAGAGAAAGGGACTCTCAAGCATTGTAGTTGGTATGGATGGCCAGGCTGTATGGTCTACCTGCCATTATGTTTTAGGTTTCTTTAAGAAAAGCAAAAAGCATTAAGTTTCTCAGTCCCGATTTATACTGCATCTGCTATTCTTCCTCTTGTAACCACAGTCTTATGCTGCTTCACATGAAAATGATCACTGAGCAGATTCTCAACCTTGGCATTCTATTTGACTAGGCTGAAAGGTAGAAAAGTTTTGAAAGGTTTAATTTTTAGTATTGTTTAAAATATATCAAAGTACATCTGCTTTAACACAGGCAAACTTCAAGATATTAATATAAAATGAGAGCATGAGACCTACACTAGAACAAAAATGAGTAATACTTGTGCCCCAATTATATTAACTTTTACCTTGAAGGCCACAAACCTGTCATGCCTTCAGGCTACTCATAATGAATATGGAAGAGAAAACTGCATACCATGGAGGCAGTAGACATGCACATATCTTGCATATTCCTTAGGGAGATCCTGAAATCCAACTGGGCAGAGGTCCTGAATTTGGGAACCATCTTTGATGAAGTGCTCACAAGAGCAGCAATAGCAGTGTCAAGCTAGCATGGAGGTGCAGTTTTTATATCTTGTGGCCTCTTTCTTCCCTGCTTCCAGGGTCCCAGAGTGCTGGCCTTACTGTTGACATCATGCACGGGAATAAGGCAAAAAAGAAAAAGGCAGCCCTGCTCACAAGAACTGCATCAGCAACAGGCTCACATAGAAGAGCCACTTCTTTGTTTTGTGCCTCTCTTCTCTACTTACCTACTGGATGTGCTGATCCCCACCTACCACTGAAGTCATTCATTGTAGCAGAGTAAAGAGCTAGGCATGTTCAGGGATGAGCCACTTCCGAAGGGTCACTGCAAAGAGAGCCAACCCTTTGGGAGCTCTGGGAATATTAGGAGTTCTACTGTGGGCTTCCCTTCTATTATTTAGGGATTAAAACTGCTTTCTGGGGTGAGAGATTTTGGGTAGTTTCTTCAGTTTTGCCCCTGCCCCTAGTAAGAGCAAGTGTGGAAAGGAACTGGGGATTCTCAGGATTTAGTTTCACTTGATTTATATAGCATTGTGCAAGTATGCTGCAAACTGCTGAGTTCATATCTTTTTAAGAGTAGGATAGTACAGAAATGCAGAATGAAATGAGGTATGGTTTAGAGTCCCATGAATGGAAAGTGGCCATACCCGGTTATAAATGTTTTAGGAGAGACAGACAGATATAACGGAAAAAGTGGAAGAGTAGATCTGTAAGTGAAAACCAGATTAAAGCAACTGCAATACGGGAGGTTTGGAGAAAATGAGGAAACAATATGGATCATCTTAAAAAGAAAAGATGGAACTTCTAGCTACATACGTGTTGTTTACATACCTCCAGCTCAATCAGAGAAACCTGATCATAAATTTTTGAAAGCTGGGAATGAAAAGGAGAGGTGCAATTGCTGGGTGATTTCAAACTACCAGATGTGGATTGGAACATCCCCTCTGCAGAATCAAAGAAGTAAATATCACACGCCTTTCAAAGTGCTCTACTCAGACAAATGGTGAAGAAGTCCATAAAGGAAGGGGCGACATTGGATCTATTACTCACAAATGGAGGAAGTGTGTTTAATGTCTGGGTGACTGCCCACAAGCAGCAGCGATCACCACATGGTGTGATCCAAGATAAAAGCTAAGGCTGGGTTTGCTGTGACTGGACTCTTAGATTTCAAAAAATGCTGATTTCAGTAAAATTGTGGAGTATTTGAAGGCAGAGATAAGGGAAGTGGAAAGGCAGTGGGTCAAGCTGAAAGGAGCTATAAAAATGGCAAGAGATCTTTATGCAAGCAAAGTAAATAAAAGCAAGAGTAAAAAAGGAACTGGATATGGCTCTCCAAGGAAGTGGCTTTAAAAAAGCAGAAGAGGTAGAAAATATAGAAGAATGCAAGAAGAGGAACACAAAAATATATCACATAAAGCTCAAAGAAGCAAGGAAAGAAATAAAGGACAGCATAAAGCACAGGCAGAAGAAAAAATAGTTAAAGATGTAAAGTGAGGTGACAAGATTTTTCAGGTATGTCACGGAGGAAAGAGCTCCTCCAGGACCACTGTGTAAAGACCGGTGAAGAAAAAGCAGAAATGCTAAGCAAATACGTTTGTTCCATCTTCATGCAGGAAGATAATGGAGAAGGGTCCACAGCTGGCTGACAGAAAGGTACATATGGAAAAAGAATAAACAGCTTCTTTTGTGAACAATATGTATGAACAACTTGAAAAACTGAAGGTGGACAAAGTCATAGGGCCAGATGGGATACATCCCAGGATGCCGGAGGAGCTCAGAGAAGTTCTGGTGGGTTCTCTTAAGGATGTGTTTAATAGAGTTTTAGGGGTATGTTTACTAAACCGCGGTAACGTAGCAGCGGCTACGTTAATGCACGATAACGTTACCAGATGCAACGTTAGCGTGCGTTAACATCTCTGGCAGCGTTAAGTCCCGCAGAGGGTAGAGAGAGGGCAGAGAGAAGGGGTCAATGGGCGGGGCGTGGAGAGGCTCCTGCTACACTAACGTGGGGAACTGAAGGGCTGAACATTACTGCGAGTGAAAACCTGTCGTTAGATGCACATTTGCAGGAGAGAAAAACCATTTCAGTGTCAGCAATGTACAGCATAGCCAGGGAGCACAAAAAAAGTGATAGTAGTGCTAAATGTGCAGCAACAGCATAGTGCCCAAGTATGAAAGGGCACTATGGTGATGCTGCAAATGGGGCATAGGGGGCTGCAGGCGGGACATGCAGTGGGGCAGCTGGGGCACAGGGTGGGCTAGGCAGATGCCCAGGCAGCACATAGGAACGCAAAATCTGGAAATCAGCAAGACAGCAACTGACCAAGGTCAAACATGTCCACGAGTCTGTGTCCCACAGTGTCCCATCCAGGGGACATTACCCAGCAGGTACCCCAAAGGGCACATAACATTGGCAAGCGGTGCCGGGGTGAAGCGCGGATGCCTATGTAGGCACCCCTACCTCAAACCCACACCCTAGGCAGCCGTTTACCTGAACACTGGATGACCTGGGACTGCGCACCACCAGCACATGGGCATGTCAGCATGGTGGGGGAGGGATGCTGGTGGGGGAGGGGGCAGTGGCATCTGCCCACAGCAGACCAAGGCCAAGTCCTGTTCAGGTGGGTGTCGTGCAGTGCAACGGACAAGGTCTGTCTGATGAACAGTCATGGTATCCCCAGGGACTGACTTGCCTCTGTGGCAACAGTATGGTGCAGTACACACAGCCAGTGTGTCCTGGGGCAAAAGGTCACAGGTTCAAGTTCCAGCTGTGGCTTCTGCAGACCCTGTCCCTACATTTTACCCCACATTGCACATACAACAAACATGTGCACTCCCAAGAGCATCAGCCAACAGGGGCACAAACACCCATACCCACAGGCTCCACTATCCAAAACCTCATGGAAAGTCAGGCTGTTGGGCCCGGCATGGAGCAGCACTTGCCCGGCATGGAGTCAGGCTGTTGGGCCTGGCATGGAGTAGCACAACTACTAGCACTGCATACCTTAGCAATGCCTGCACTGTGCTCAGTACTAGTGTGGTGGGCAGGGCTGCCAACCACCCCTATCTTTGCACAATGCTGAAATAGGAGTGGGAGTGTGTGTATGTCTATCCATTGTTTTGAGGCTGCCTACTCCTCACCACGCCCAGAATGCTTACACTGTTTCCAGTGTTAGCTTTCCAATGTGCATAATGAGAAGCAAGGTATTGTGGGTATGGTCCAGACAGGGCGGACTGGGCAGGATGCATCTGCACAGAGTGTGGGGCAATGGCTGGGACATTGTAGTGCCCGACCACCACCTGCATGGAAAGGGTGGCCACAGCATGTCATGCTGGGAAGTCACTCTCACCCTGACTGAGCAGTGACCATGGCATGTCTAGGTTCCCACAGAATGCTATACAGTGTTTCTCTCAGGGGATATTTGTGTGTTCCCTGTTCTGGGGCCCAATCATGGAGATACCTGCTTGGTGTCTGTGCTTACATCCCACTTATGGGGACATGCACTATGGACTGGCTAGTGGACTGTCTGCAATCAGCATGTGTATGGCTGGAACGCCCTCTGCTTGTGAATGTCAGATTGTGATGGGAGGCAGCTGAGCTTTTCCAGGCCTACTACCTGTCTGCCAGTGCCTGTGTGATAAG
The DNA here is from genome assembly GCA_033557465.1 of Ichthyophis bannanicus. Lineage (NCBI taxonomy): Eukaryota > Metazoa > Chordata > Amphibia > Gymnophiona > Ichthyophiidae > Ichthyophis > Ichthyophis bannanicus. The sequence goes on from CM066032.1 coordinate 1,191,402,163, forward strand.
TACAGATCTGCATCAACTGGCTGGCGCCCTTTCGCCAGCAGGACTGGGGTTGATGGTCCCACAGCCCTTCATCATGCCCCTCTACTGCCTCCACTGCAAAGATGTCGAGTGTGGGTCTGTTGGGGCAGATCCTGTCCACCACCTTGACCCAGACAGGGTGGGTTGGTAGGTGGTGCTACATAATCTGCATGTGGGCCCAGACACCCCCCCTGCTCTTATAACAATTGACCATGGCAACCACACTGGATATGCTTAACTTGGGTGGCTCCTGGTCCCCAAGGGCTAGATGTGACTGGGGAATACAGATGGACACAGGATTATCTTAGGTGTGGCTGCAAGGAATACTTGTCACACACTGGAAATGACAGGACCCTGCAGCAAAGCCTATCTCAAGCAACCTGGGTACTGCGGACCTGGTGCTGGCCACCCCACCCACCCTCAGGGTGAACACAGAACCAGCATGATGGCATAGTGCTACTCTGTGCCAGTAACACACGGTCAGTTCCTCCTACCAAGCTGAGGTGCTGGAGAGCTGCATACCCCCATCTGGTGATCAGATGTAGACTGCTGTTCTGCATGTGCATTGCATCATGGGTACTGGTGGGTTTACCCTATCCTGGTAGACACAGCAGACAGTTTGTGCGGTGACCTGTAGTCTTTATGTAGCCAGCCATTGCTTAGACAGAAGCCATAGAGGTATAGCCCACTGGTTAATACAATGACGTCTTAGGCAGAGGTCATGGGTTCAATCCCTCCGTGGTCTCATTTTATTAGGCCTATCCAAGGTAAGTCCTTTTCATTCCTGTGACAGTCATATCTCTGGAGATCTGTGCTGCCAGCACATAGTACCCTCATCACAGTTGCCAGCCATCCTTCTGTCCGTCTATCTGCATCTGTCAGCAATGTAGCATCCCATCTTCATGTGCAGGCTGCTACCCCATGTCCTGCGCTGGTACCCTTTTCTGCATTGCAGCTTTCATGCTTGCTTCTCCTGTGTCTGCTCTGCATGGCACTACTACTCCTCAGTCCTCCTATCATTGCAAATATCTTGCCACCTCTACCTCCACTGGTGGACACGTATTCCCATCCTCTTCCACCCACTGTCACTCTAGCACTTTACACTGCCAACACCCTGTACATTGGTACAGCTGCCTCCAATATGTTTGTCCATTTTACCGGCTGCATGCAGATTTGGCATCAGCTCACATCTCTACTTCCTTCCATCACTTGTCCATTGCCTTTCCTTGGTGCTCTGTGCAGTGTTAGGGTTACATCTGTTTACTGGCCTTACATTTAATGCTTGTCAACTTGGGGCACCTTACTGCCCTTAGGGCACCATATCTTGGGTCACCCTAACGTCCTTAGGACACTTTATACGACACCTTAGGTTAAGGCACTTTATAAGGCGCCCTATAGGGCACCTTATAAAGTACCTTGTCAGCTTTGTAATGTGCTTTGTTTGTCTGCTTTAACATACAATGTCCCGTTAACGTGCGCTAACTGGCCAAGGCGCCCTTTAACGTGCATTAAACGGCCATTGCTATCTTAACGCCAGTACGCCCACTTCCTTATATGGCATTGCTCATATTAACGCTGCACTTAACGCCGGTAACATTACTGCACTTTAGTAAACATACCCCTTAGAGACAGGAGAAGTTTCATGGGCTTGGAAAAGGGCCGACAAGAGTCCTGCCTCAAAAAAGTGGCAAACAGAAGAGGTGGGAGACTGCAGGCTTGTAAGCTTTATCACAGTAGTTGGAAAGGTAATGGAGATGCTGATGAAAGAAAGGATAGTGAACTTTCTACAAGCCAATGGATTGCAAGATTTGAGGCATCTCCAACCTGTTGATGGACCATTCCTACTCTTCCAGAGACCACTGCCCCTGGACAAAATTTCCTTCGCAATGCGCTCCCCACCCTACGAGACTTGCATCCATCGTTAACAGTCTCCAGGACGGAGGCTCCAGGGACATGCCCGCTTCCAGACTTTCCGTCCGCAACCACCAACGAAGCTCCTACCGCACTCCTAGGGGACAAACTAACCGCTGAGACAACGCATCCCTCTGATGAGACCAACACCGGAGCAGAGTGCTTTGCAACGGCCGCATGTGAGCCCTGGCCCACGGCGCCACCTCGATCGTGGCTGCCATCGTTCCGAGCAACTGCAGATACTGCCACGCCATCGGAGCCTGCTGAGCGAGAAACCGTCTCACCAGGTGCTGCAACCCTTGAGCTCAGTGAACCGGGAGAAATACTACTGCCAGCTTCGTCTCGAAGCGCGCCCCCAAATACTCCAGGGACTGCGAGGGGACCAACCTGCTCTTCGCAAAGTTGACCACCCAGCTGAAGCTTTCCAACATCCACACCACCCGAGCCATGGCCGCGGAACTCTCCTCCCTTGACTTCGCCCGAATCAACCAATCGTCCAAGTACGGATGTACCAGCACTCCCTCCTTGCGAAGCGCCACCGCCACTACCACCATAATCTTGGTGAACGTTCGAGGCGCTGTCGCCAGCCCGAAGGGCATCGCCTGGAATTGAAAATGCCCCATGTGCACTGCAAACCGCAAAAACCTTTGATGCTCTTGGCGAACCGGAATATGGAGATAAGCCTCTGTGAGATCCAACGACATCAAGAACTCTCCTGCCCTGACTGCCGCGATGATGGAGCGCAAAGTTTCCATCCGGAAATGGGTAATTCGAAGGCACCTGTTCACCCGTTTCAAATCCAAAATCGGCCGAAACGTGCCTTCCTTTTTGGGGACCACAAAATAGATGGAGTATCGACCGCAACCGGACTGGTCTGCCAGAACGAGCACCACCTCCCTGAGCTGCAGCAGACGCTGAAGCGTTTCCGAAACCGCCCTTAGCTTCTGTGGAGCTCTGCACGGAGATTGGACAAAGGAATCTAACACGGGTCAATGGAATTCTAGAGCATACCCCTCTCAAATGACCTCCAACACCCACTGGTCTGATGTAAGCTGGACCCAGGCAGGGTAAAACTCCCGCAACCTTCCTCCTATGGGTACCACCTCCACCTGAGTCCGCCTCATCTTATTGGGACTTTTTAACATTCGAGGACTGGAAAGGCGCAAAACCTCTGCCCGCCCCCCCTGAAACCCCGAAACCCCTGTCCACGTACCTGAAATCTTCCCCTCTGGGGTTGGCCAAAACGAAAGGAGCGAAACCTACGGAACTCCCTCAGAGCCCCGCGGGATCCCGTAGTACCTCGTCCCGGCTTCGGCTTGTCCTCCGGCAGCCGACCCCCCTTGGACTCCCCAAGATCCTTTACCAACTTTTCCAAATCCTCTCCAAACAAAAGCTTTCCTCTAAAAGGGAGCTTGCTGAGACGAGCCTTAGACGATCCGTCCGCCGACCAGTTTCGCAACCAGAGATACCGTCGAGTCGCCACTACCGACGCCATACTCTTCGCCAGCCCGCGGATGAGGTCATAATGAATATCCGCTAAATAAGCGGTGCCAGACTCCAATCGTGCTACCTCCTCCACCTGCCCGTCTTCCCGATCCCCTTGCAACCGCTGGGACCATCTCAAGCAGCCTCTCGCCATCCACGCCCCTGCTATCGAGGCCTGCAAGGACAGGGCACTAATATCGAACACTTGCTTCAGTAACGTATCCAATTTCCTGTCCTGCACATCCTTTAACGCCGCAGTGCCTTCAACCGGAATCGTGGTCTTCTTAGTTACCGCCGATACCGCCGCATCCACCTTAGGCGAGCGAAAAAGCTCCCTATCCTGGTCCGATAGCGGATACAGCCGAGCCAGGGCCCTCGAACCCCTCAGAGCCGACTCAGGCACGTCCCACTCCTCCTGAATCATGTTTTTAAAGACCCTTATGAACCGGGAAAACACGATGGGACGTCCGCACCGCCTGCAACAGCGGATCCTCCAACTCCTCCTCTGTCACCTGCCCTGTCGAGGGCATGTTAAGCGTTTTGAGCATCTCGGCAATCAAAGCCGGCAGCCCCTCTCGCCGAAACACCCTGACTACCCTACTCTGTTGCTCCGAGTCATGTAACTCCCCCTCCTCTGACTCCTCCTCGGAAGCCTCCTCTCCATCCACATCCGCCACTGCCAACTCCTCCTCAAGCCGCGATGGTGGACTGTCTTCCACTGTCCCCTTACTCTTGGACGGAGCCGCCTCCTTCTCAGGAAGGCCGCCAGCCCCAGGCCTTTTCTGCCCCCTGGACCCCTGTGGAGGAGGAGTCCCCAGCACAGGCTGCAATAAGGCAAAGATCTGTTGCATGAGGGAGAAGAAATCCGGTGGAATCACTGGAGTACCAACCCCCTGACACTTTTTCAGCGGCTGAGTAGCACCTTCCGCAGAGGACGGCCCTGCCACCGGTTCCGCCGGCGCCAAGACAGGAGGGAGGGACCCCCCTGCCTCTAAGGGTGGCTCCACTCACTCCCCCGAGGAACCCCCCAATGCCTTATCCATGACCACTGCTTGCAAAGTGCAGGCTCTACACACCCCGGAGTCCAACACTTCGCCCCGCCTCACGCCACAAACTAAACAGCGAGGCTTGGAAGGCATAGTCCACAGGGCCAAGATACCCCCTCACTCTATTACTGAAGGTACCGAATCTACTCAAACTGAAAACAGCTTTGCTACCTACATGCAAGCCCCGATGCCAGAACAAAACTGTTATCAATAAAAACTCCTCTTAGGTGTGGGGTTTTTTTTTTTTGTTCTTCCGCTCAAAAAACGTGCCCAGCCAGCTGCCAATCTCTTCCTGACTGAGCAACCCCCAAAACGAAGCGTCAAACCCTGTCAATTACAGAGATGAAGCCGAAAAGTTTTAAACTTGCGGCTGCCAAAATGGCCGCCGCCACGCTTCCCGCGCCGAGACACGCGTCTCTCGCTAAATGAGAAACTGCAGCCGCGTGTCCCCTGTTCAGTCCCCCCGCTGTACTGGGCAAGCCGCTCAAGAAACTCACCGCTGCCGCCGAGAAGTGTGGGGGGAGGGGGGGTTGTCCCCCGGCACCGGAGCTCAGCCGTTCCGCGGCTTCAGCTCCGGCGATAGCCAGCACTCACACACGAGCGTCTCGATGCTGCCGGTTCTGCCTTTGCCTTCAACCTGCTCCTCACCCTTTGTTGCGGGTTCGGGAGCAGGGAGGCAGATCTCCCAAATCAAGCCCCCTACTGCTCATTTAAATCGATGGGAAAATTACTGAGGGAGGAGGGAGAGGGAGAAGGAGAGAGAGAGCCGGCCAGCAGAAAAACAGGAACACTTCCAGCAGCAGCACTCTACCTATAAAAACACAAAAATCCAAATAAAAAATCCAAATAAAATCCCCAGCCTAAACTGATAGGCAAATTTACAAAAAGAAAGTCTAGCTCTGCTTATTTGTGTCCACTGAGCCCAGTCCCAGGCTCAGAACTTTCTCCAGCTGCTTGGAGACTGAAAGTACTGGTGGAAGGGGGCGGTCCTTGCCTATTTATACCAGTGTCATCAAAGCGGTGATGTCTTTCAGTCTCCAAAGCTGCTGGAGGAGATTCTAAACTCTATGGTTCCGGGACTGGACTAGAGGGACGCAAAGGAACATTGTTTTACCAAAGGCAGATCATGCCAGATGAATCAGAATGAGTCAGTGACTAGGGAACTGGATCAGGGGCATGTGCTGGATGTGGTCAACTTGGGTTTCAGCAAAGCCTTTGATGCGGTTCCTCACAGAAGGCTAACGAACAAACTTATGTGCTTAGTTAGGAACTGAAATGGTGACCTATACTGGAAATTGGTTGAAAGACAGATGGCAGAGGGTAGTGGTAAATGGAATTCACATGGAAAAAGGTGAGTAATGGAGTCCCTCAGGGATCCGTCCTGGAGTCAGATTCTGTTCAATATTTTTTGTGAGCAACATTGCCTAAGCGTTGGAAGGAAATGTTTGCTTTTTGCAGATGACACAAAGATTTGCAACAGGGTGGACATCCAGAAGGAGTTGAGGACATGAGAAATGATCTACAAAAATTAGAAGAATAAGTCTTAACTGCCAAGTATTGGATCAATGTGAAGAAGTGCAAAGTGATGCACTTGGGGTGCAAAAATCTAAAGAAGTCTTCAATAAAGGGCGACAGGCTGATGCAAATACACCAGTGTCCAAGCATTTCAAAGTGGCAAAACAATGCAAAAAAGAGCTAGCCAAAGCCAGAAGGATGTTAGGCTCCATAGAGAGGGGCATAATCAGTTGAAAGGAAGAGGTGGTTATACCCATGCACAGGTCACTTGCCAGGCCTCACTTGGAATACTGTGTTTAATTTTGGAGGACGTATCTCATTAAGGATATGACGAGACTTGTTGTTAAGTGCCATCGAGTCGGAGTCGACTCATGGCGACCCTCTGGATAGCTATCCTAAATTGTGTTTGGTCTTCAGTCAGGCGGCTCATTGTTGACAGACTGGTACCCGTAGCTGCTATAATTGTATCGATCCATCTCATTGTTGGCCTTCCTCTTTTGCGTTGACCTATCTTGCCAAGCATAATGTCTTTCTCTAATGATCTCTCTCTTCGCATGATGTGTCCAAAGTATGAAAGTCGAAGTCTTGTCATCTGAGCTTCTAAAGAAAGCTTAGGTTTGATCTCCTCTAGTACCGACTGGTTTGTTCTTCGGGCAGTCCATGGTATACACAGTATTCGCCGCCAGCACCATAATTCAAAGGCATCAATTTTCTTCCTATCTGTCTTTTTCACTGTCCAGCTTTCACATCCATATGATGTTATTGAAAATACAATGGCTTGAACAAGTCGAATCTTTGTATGGAGAGAGACATCTATGCTCTTGAGAATCTTATCTAAGTCTTTCATAGCCATTCTGCCAAGAGCAATGTGTCATCTGATTTCTTGACTGCTTGTTGCTTCTTTATTGATAGTTGATCCAAGTAGGTTAAAGTTGTTCACAATTTCAATTTCTTCTCCTTCAACGAAGAACCTGTTGATTATGCCGGTTGTCATGATCTTTGTCTTCTTTACATTAAGGTGCAGGCCCATTTTGAGACTATGTTCTTTGATTGTGAGAAGCAAATGTTTCAGATCATCTTCACTTTCAGCCAGTAATGTGGTATCATCAGCATAGCGAAGGTTGTTGATGAGTCTTCCACCAATCTTCACACCTCTGTTGTCTTCATACAATCCTGCTTCTCTGATGATTTGTTATGCATATAAAATTAAACAGGTAGGGGGGAGAGTATGCAGCCTTGTCTTACACCTTTGCTTATTTTATACCATTCTGTTTCTCCTTGTTCCGTTCGAACTGTTGCTTCTTGATCAATGTACAGATTGCGCAAGAGAACGATCAGGTGTTCTGGTATACCCATGCTTCTTAATGTGGCCCAGAGTTTCTCATGGTTTACACAGTCAAAAGCCTTGCTATAGTCGATAAAGCACAAATAGATATCCTTTTGGTATTCTTTAGTCTTTTCAAGGATCCATCTCACATCCGCAATGATGTCTCTCGTTCCTCGCCCTTTCCTGAACCCTGCTTGCACTTCAGGTAGTTCTTGTTCCAGGTATGGTTGTAGTCTCTTTTGAATAATCTTCAGTAGAATCTTGCTGGCATTTGGGATCAGAGCGATTGTGCGATAAATTTCCACAGTCAGTTGGATCACCTTTCTTTAGTATTGGTATAAACACAGATCTTTTCCAGTCAGTTGGCCATGATGTTGTCTTCCATATTTCTTGGCAGAGCCTTGTGAGTACGGGAACAGCTGCATCAGATTGCTGCAATACTTCTATGGGAATGCTATCAATGCCTGGTGCTTTGTTCTTTGATAAGGCTTTCAATGCTGCTTCAACTTCTTCTTTCATCACCAATGGTTCCCGATCATAAGGTACAGGTTGAAACGGCTGTTGGTCCACTTGATCTTTATCATATAAAAACTCTGTATATTCCTTCCACCTTTTCTTGATCCTCTCAGCATCATTCAACATAGAACCTTGAGCATCTTGTAACATTCCAATTCGAGGCTGGAACGTTTTCTTTAACTCTCGTAGCTTTAGGAAAGCCGACCTTGTTCTTCCTCTAATAGTTTCTGCTTCTATTTCCTTGCAAGTGTCATTGTAGTACTTTTCATTGTCCTTTCTTGCTGCGCGTTGGAAATCTCTGTTGAGTTCTGCGATTGTCTTTCTTTCTCCTCTGGCTTTACCTTCTCTGCGTTTCTGGGCAATTTTCAGAGTTTCTTCCGTCATCCATTTTGGCCGTTTTTGCTTTTTCACCTTTTGTAGAGACTTCTTGCTTTCTTCTAACACAACCTTGTTGATGTCATTCCATAACTCTTCTGGAGCTCTGTCATTTGTATCTAAAGCAGCAAATCGATTTTGCAGGCAGTCTTTAAATTCCAGTGGTATATTCTCAAGGTCATATTTTGCTGCATTCATGAGTGGTTTGCTATTTTTCAACTTTAGCTTGAGTTTGCATACTAGTAGTTGATGAACTGTACCACAGTCAGCTCCAGGTTTTGTCTTTGTTGATGTTACAGAGCTTTTCCATCATTGACTTCCACAGATGTAGTCAATTTGATTTTTATACAATCCATTGGGTGAAGTCCATGTGTACAGTCGCCACTTGTGTTGCTGGAAGAAGGTGTTTGAGATGAATAGATCATTGGTCTTGTAGAATTCTATCAGTCTTTCTCCAGCTTCATTTCTGTTGCCAAGTCCATATTTTCCAACTACTTTGCCTTCTTCTTTGTTGCCAACGTTTGCGTTCCAGTCACCCATGACTATCGGGATATCCCATTTGCATGTTCTGTCAATTTCAGCTTGTACTTGTTCATAGAACTCTTCAATTTCATTCTCTTCTGCAGCTGTTGTTGGGGCATATACTTGAATTATAGTTGTGTTGATAGGCAATCCTCATAGACGAATAGAGATTAAGCGTTCGCTGACTGCAATGTATTTCATTACAGTTCTTGCAAGTTTCTTCTTTATTATAAATGCAACACCATTTCTTCTTTGTCTTTCATTTCCAGCATTGTAGACCATGTGATCATCTGATGCAAAGTGCCCCATGCCAGTCCATTTCAGTTCGCTGACACCCAACAGATCAAGTTGTACACGTTCCATTTCATTCTTGACCACCTCCAACTTCCCTTGGTTCATGCTTCGTACGTTCCATGTTCCAATGTGTAAGACATCTTTACAGCTTCTGACTCTCATTTCATGCGCAGCTACATCAGCAGTCAGACTTCCCGAGGGCTTTGATCCAACCACATCATAAATGCTGGCTTTACTCTGAAAAGTCTTCAACTCTTCCCCAGTAGCTAGTTGAGTGCCTTCCGACCTGGGGGTCTCATCTTCCAGCACCATAGCACAATTTGTTTTGTTGTAACTATCCATTGGGTTTTCATGGCAAGATACAGAAGTAGATTGCCAGGCCTTTCTTCCACGCAGTTTAAGTTTGGTGTTGTTGCCATTGTCACAAATATGTGATCCTCCGCCGTCAGCACTGTCCCATTCTGCTGCTGCCCAGATGGGTGGTTTGTCTTGGTCTGGCACCTCAGCTGAGACCTGTCCATCTTGGGAGACCCTGTCAGTAGTTAAACTACCGATAGTTTAGCTCTCAGCATCACTGATGCACGCAAGCCCTCACAGCACGACAAGCTGCAAACCAAGTGAGAGTGAAGAGACTTATAATGGTACAAAGAAAAACAAACCACCAAAATGGTATGGGGTTTACACCAAAAGCTCTATGAGAAAAGACTGAGATCTGAATATGTATACCTTAAATCAGGGGTCTCCAAATCCAGTTCTGGAGGGTTGCAATCCTGCCAGGTATTTGGGATCTCTCTAATGAATATGCATGATACATTTGCATACACTGCCCCATTGTATTTTAATTGATCTTTGAGTGGAGGAGTGGCCTAGTGGTTGGGGCAAGGTACTTCAGGCCGGAAGGTCGGGGGTTCAAATCCCACTAGAGGACAGCAACCTTGGGCCGGAAGGACTGGGGTTTCTAGTCCCACAGGTGCTCCTTGTGGTCTTGGGCAAGCCACTTAACCCTCCATAGCCCATGTTCCCTGTAAAATAATTATCTCCAAGTTATAATGCCCTGTTCAATGTACATAAGAACATAAGATATGCCATACTGGGTCAGACCAAGGTCCATCAAGCCCAGTATTCTGTTTCCAACAGTGGCCAATCTAGGTCATATGTACTGTGATAAGGAAGCTTATCATAGCTCAGGTAGGAGCTATAGAAAAGATGATGTGACTCTGAACAAGCAACCTGTCAGTTCTGGTAGAAGCAAGAAAACAGAGTTTTCACATAAAAGACTACCAGTCCCAGAATGCACCAGGTTTCCAGCAGCCATGAGAGGGGCTGAAGTGAGAGAATGTGTGTGCAATCAAGAGAGCTATGAGGTAATCCCTAAGCACTCATCTCAAAGGGCAGGGCCTGATTCAACACAGCTGCGCTGTGTTAGGGAGCAGCACACATTAGAACAGGATAAGAATAGAGCTTATTCTTCAGATAACAGCTACAGAGGGAGGAAGAGATACAGAGACAGCAACGGCTACAAGCACCAGTATCACCTGGAGAAACAGAAGCCAAGCCAAGCAGATAGAGAGAGAAGGAAACTCTCTGGAAGGAAGAGAAGAAAGGCCATTGGAAGGTCTGGGAGATTCCAAGGCAGTACTCATACTGGGAGGTATTCCAAAAGCCAGCAGAGTCCATTGGACTGGATTCAGTCAGAGGAATGGAGTGGCAGAGATAGGAATCACCAGTGGCTACCTGGAAAAGAGAAGACTGCATGTGGAAGGGACTTTCAGACCAAGGCCAGAAGGTATGTGAGAGAAGATCCAGCGTCCAGGGATCAAGATTGGAAGGCTGGACATCAGAATTGGATTACATATTGGCCAGGCTATACAGAGAGGAATAATGATAGCAGGAGAGGCTCAGGTATGAACACTGATCCAGACCCTATCTATAATAGAGAATGGCAGCAAGGGAATAAGCATTCTCATGATAGTGCCTTAATGAAAGACTCATCTGTGCCAATGTATGATATTGACCCTATGATTGTTGATGCAGGGGGAAATACAGCAGATGAAACTATTTACATGGACTGTTCTTTATCTAAATGCTATTGCTAGTTTTCTATGAGCAAACACATCAGCCATCACAAAGAAACCTAACTTTGTTCTTTATTTCCACTGCAAACAGCTCTTAAAGCAGGATTTGGGTTCACACAGTAGCAGCCAGCCAGCTAAAGGCTTACAGCTGGTCAATTGATAGTAATTAAAGCTGCACCTGATTGTGTGTGTGAGCAAGGGAGAATCACTGCTGAGATCTGCGTGGAAAAATAAGCAGAAGTTAACCTAACCAGCAAAGTTTATTCTTTACTTTGTGCCTTTGTATTTGGTAATTATTTGCTAAGAAAACATTAGCTAATTGCCTGACAAGCTGAAGGTTGTTTTCTGGTTTACTTTGTGACTTTTTGTTATCCATTTTAAACACTGCAAGCAAGTAACCTCATTTATAGTGCTATCAAGCATACATGTGCTGGGTGAATTAAACCCCATCAATAAAAGAAGTATTTTATTGATCTTACCACTTGGTTTCACAACTCAAATTATTGTCATCAGCTGTGTTTGGGAGTGAATGAACTACAATACCCACAATACCTTGCAAGAATCATATGAATATATGCATCGTCAAGATTGTGTAAGTTCTCACCCTAGGCAGCCGTCTGACAGTACCTAGCAGTTTCCCCAAGAGACACAAGTTCCACAGTGCTTGTACTTGTAATTTCAGTTTGTTCAATGTAAACAGCACTGATGCAGAATAGCGCGGTATATAAGAGATTCCTGTCTGTACAACCAGACAGAGAATCTATGCCAATTGAAGGCATACATGCGCCGTGTTGAGTCCTTGCACAATGCCAGTAGGACATCCTCCACATCCGGGAGAGGTGCTATGGCTAACCATTCAGCATCCACACTGTCAGGGCGAGGGACTGGAGGTTGGAATAGAGAAGGGTCCCGCCCTCCTGCGAGAGCAAGTCTGGGGCCTGGCCAAGGGTATCAGAGCCGCTCGGGACAAGTGCAGGATCAGAGGGAACCATGGCTTCCAGGTCCACTGAGGAGCAATGAGAACTACCAAGGCCTGGCCCGACTGAACCTTGAACAAGGTCTTGAGAACCAGGGGAGTAGGTGGGTATGTGTACAACAGGCTCCCAGACTAGAAGAGGAGAAAAGCATCTGCCACTACCTGTTCTGGGGTCAGCCTCCAGGAGCAGAAGAGTGGCAGCTGCGCTTTCTCAGGACTAGCAAAGAGATCCAACGTCAGGGTCCCCCAACATCGAAAGATGGAGGTGGCCACTATGTGGTTGAGGCGCCACTCATGGGGTTGAAGGACTCTGCCAAGTCGATCTGCAAACAGATTACCTACTGGGCCAGGACAGACAGCCTGAAGGGTCATGCCCTTCTCTGTGGCGAAGGTCCAGAGGTGAACCACCTTCCAGCAGAGGATGTTCGAGCCCATTCCCGTGCTTACTGATGTACAGTGCCTTATGAAAGTATTCATCCCCTTGGTTTTAGTCCTGTTTTGTCGCATTACAACCTGGAATGAAAATAGAGGTTCATTTGGATGTTAGGTAATGGACCTAACAATATAGTCCAAATTGGTGAAGTGAAATGAAATGAAATGACAATAAAATACCTTGTGTAGATATATATAAAAAATAAGTAAAAACTGAAAAGTTGTGATTGTATATGTATTCATCCCTATTCAGAATCGCGAACAGACCTGTATGTGCAGGCTGGGACTGAGATTCAGCCTGGCCTACATGTACAGGCCTTGCCCAGCTAATTTAGTCAGGGCTTTAAAATGGAGCTAAGGTACCATGGCACCACAGCCCCATTTAAAAGTCGCGATCCCCAGCCGCTGGCAGACAAAGTGCTTTCCCCGCAGCCCAACCCCTGATCTGGCCTCCAGGGCCGGCCCGTCCATTGAGCGAGAATGTTTTTTGCACAGGACCCCGCGCTTCAGGGGGCCCCGCGCAAAGAACATTCTGATTTAAAAATAAATTAAATAAAAAAAAAAGCACTGGCTGCTGCTGCTGCCGCAGTAGCAGCAGAATCGAGTGTCCCGTGGGGCCCCCCTGCCTGGCTGAGCCCTCCCTGCCTGGCTGAGCCTCTCCACGATGGTTTTCAGATCCACGAAGGGAGAGTGTCTCCCTCGCGGCTCTGTTAAGCCCGCAGGGGCTGATGGGAAATTCGGCTCTGGTAAGCCTGCAGGGGCAGATGGGAAATTTCCCATCAGCCCCTGAGGGCTTAACAGAGCTGCGAGGGAGACACTCTCCCTTCGCGGATCTGAAAGCTGTCGCAGAGAGGCTCAGCCAGGCAGGAGGGGCCCCATGGGACACTCGATTCTGCCGTGGTGGCAGCAGCCAGCTTTTTTTTTTTTTTTTTAATTTTCCCTGGGCTGAGGGGGGTTAGGACTGGTAATGGGCTATGGGGGGCTAGGACAGGAAATGGACTGATGGGGAGGGATTAGGATTTGAGGTGGGCTGATGGGGTTAGGACTGGTAATGGGCTATGGGGGGGGCTTAAACTGAAAATGGGGTGATGGGAGGCTAGGACTGGTAATGGGTTGGGGGGTTGCTAGGACTGGAAATGGGCTGAGTGGAAGGGGGGCTTGATCTGCAAATAGCTGATGGGGAGGGGGCTTGGAATGGAAATGGGCTGTGAGGGGAGGGAGCTAGGACTGGAAATGGGCTGAGTGGGGGGGGGAGCTAGGACAGGAAATGGGCTGATGGAGCAGCTAGGATAGGACTGGAAATAGGCTGTTGGGGGGAGCTAAGATTGGAAATGGGCTGTGGTGGGGGCTTGGATTGAAATAGACTCATGGAGAGGCTAGAACTGGAAGTAGGCTCATGGGGGGCTTGGATTGGAATTGGGCTGAGTAGAGAGGAGCTAGAATTTGACATGGGCTGATGGTGGGGCTAGGAAATTACTAGAAATGGGCTGATGGGGGGCTGGGATTGGAAATGAGCTGATGGAGGGACTAGAAGGGAGCGGATGCTGGAACTAGAAGGGAGCTGATGTTGGGGGAGGATTAGAATGGGATGGGGCTGGGAGAGTGAAATGGAGAGGGGAAAAATATTGTGTGGGAGGGATGAAAAATCTACAATGGTCAGGTATTGGGAGAGCAAGTGAGGATTGAGGATGGAGGGGTAAAATGAGTGGATGAAATAGGAATGAGGAAAGAGCAAAAGGAGAAAGATTAGTATGTTAAAGCAGATGTAGAGAAAGAGAATGGAAAAAACTAGAAGAGAGAAGAAAGGACAAATGGACAGCAGACGATGGAGAGTTAGCAGAAGACACGAAGAAACCAGAAGAAAGTGGCTGGAGCAATTTGCAACTGAAAAAAAAATGCACAAAAAGGTAGAAAGATCTCTCTTTATTTTGAATTTATTAACTGGAATATTTATTTATTTATTTATTTATTTAACATGTTTTGTATCCCGCCTTTTCCTTCAATCAAAGCGGTTAATACAGCACAAAGTTAAACAAAGGTGAGGGAAACATACATTGCATTATCATTACATCACAACAAAACACTAGGAGTACAAACAGGGAACACAGTACATAACTTACATTACATTACCTTACATTAACTACAAACAGCATATCGCTGAACAGAATGAGCATATAGCAGCAGATAGTGGGTCTCGCACGGTCCACCTCCTAAGGGCCACGCCAAAGGGCCCTCTTGCGAGGCCCTCAGGCGCGGGCCCGCAAGGCACGGGCGCGCCATTGCTGAAGGGATTTTAAATGATTTGAAAAGTGCTCAGATTGGCTGCAGTTTTCTCTCACACACAGTTCCCAACTAAGTAGGCACAGCTGATTCTCACTCACTGCTCACAGGATCGTTGGAGCCTTTGCTGAAGGGATTCTAAATGATTTGAAAAGTGCTCAGATTGGCTGCAGTTTTCTCTCACACACAGTTCCCAACTAAGTAGGCACAGCTGATTCTCACTCACTGCTCAAAGGATCGTTGGAGCCTTTGCTGAAGGGATTCTAAATGATTTGAAAAGTGCTCAGATTGGCTGCAGTTTTCTCTCACACACAGTTCCCAACTAAGTAGGCACAGCTGATTCTCACTCACTGCTCACAGGATCGTTGGAGCCTTTGCTGAAGGGATTTTAAATGATTTGAAAAGTGCTCAGATTGGCTGCAGTTTTCTCTCACACACAGTTCCCAACTAAGTAGGCACAGCTGATTCTCACTCACTGCTCACAGGATCGTTGGAGCCTTTGCTGAAGGGATTCTAAATGATTTGAAAAGTGCTCAGATTGGCTGCAGTTTTCTCTCACACACAGTTCCCAACTAAGTAGGCACAGCTGATTCTCACTCACTGCTCACAGGATCGTTGGAGCCTTTGCTGAAGGGATTCTAAATGATTTGAAAAGTGCTCAGATTGGCTGCAGTTTTCTCTCACACACAGTTCCCAACTAAGTAGGCACAGCTGATTCTCACTCACTGCTCACAGGATAGTTGGAGCCTTTGCTGAAGGGATTCTAAATGATTTGAAAAGTGCTCAGATTGGCTGCAGTTTTCTCTCACACACAGTTCCCAACTAAGTAGGCACAGCTGATTCTCACTCACTGCTCACAGGATCAGCTCTGGGAAATGTGCATCATTAACGTCTGCGCTTTGTTTAGTACAAGAGGAAATTAATTTATAGTTTTATTTCTACAGTGTTGTTGTACATTCCAAGTTTGGCTTTTGGGGTTCCCAGTTTAATTATTGCCTTCCTGTTTCTAAATTGTAATTCCTTGTTTGGTGATAGTCTATGTTCTGCATGTGTAACTGAGCTGAGGTATCTGTTTATGTAATTCCTATTTGACAATGCCACTTGTTCTCTTTCCCCAGTAGGTCATGTATTGTTATTCTCTGAAATGTATTGGTTTAATATTTGCAATGTTGCCTTTTGATAGGTAGGATTTGGTGCTTTGAGTCCTGGTAGTGCTGTTATGATACGGTGGGTTTGCTATGGGTTCTAAATGGGCAGCGTTTGTAGTAGTTCCTAAGGGGCCTGGCAGTTGGCACTGGATTATAGTAATGTAGAAATCTTTTAGTCTTTCTTTATCCATACATTCATTAAGAGACATGTTTACTAAAAGTTAGTGTATGGTAACATTATGCAAATATGTATGCAAATGAGACCACTTATGCAAATGAGGCCCCACACCGAGTCTCCGCACATGGCCCCGCACCCCCCTTGGGCCGCCCCTGCTGGCCTCCCAGGGTCAGGCTGCGGGGAATACCCTCTGCCCCCTCTTCCCAGCCCCGGTCCTGCCATTTCCTCTGCATCGGGGAAGTTATTCCACCTCCAAGGTGGAATAACTTCCCCGTTCAAGATTGCCTACTGCCTGCCCTAATGCTTCCCCAATCCGTCCCTCTCTCACCCCCGTCTAACTTCCCCGTACAAAGCATGGGGAAGGACGATGAGGCCGGGAAAGGGCACAAATAGCGGGGATGGCATGGCTCAGAATAACCCCCATAGTATTTGGAAAATAGGAAGGTCTTTATTGCTTTTCTGAAGTCTGATATGTCCTTGATATCTCTTATTGAGTTAGGTAAGTCGTTTCATAAGCAGGGGGGCATATAAGGAGAATGCCCTTTTACATGTCGTTTGCTTGGCTTTCCTCTTGTGCGTGAGGATGTATAGTTTTGCTGTTTTGGCTTCTTCTCGTTCTATCCTCTGGTGTCCCTTTTATCAGAAGTTGAAGAACTGGGGGTGCTAGGTTGTGGATTATTTTGAAGATTATCAATAAGGCCTTGTATTTGGAATGTGTAGCTATTGGGATCCAGTGTAGTTGCTGTAGGGTAAGAGTTATGTGGCAGTATCTTGCTGTTCTGGTTATTATACGCACAGTAGTGTTTTGTACAAGTTGGAGTGGAAGTGTTTTCTTCGGAAGACCTCGATAGATTATATTGCAATAATCTAATGTGGGAGTTATAATGGCCTGGCAGACTGATCTGAAGTCGCTGTAACTGATTAGATGCTCGAGTCTGTGTATGGTTCTTAGTTTTTGGTATACTGTCTTGGTTGTTCTCTTGATGTGGGTCTGGAAGTTGAGTTGTCTGTCAAATGTCATTCCAATGTATCTGACTTCATATTCTTAACTTTTCAAGTGTAGACCAAGATGTTTATGGATTCAGCTGGAGAGATTTGTATGTTCCTGGTGATGTGTAGCACTTCTGATTTTCAGTTTTGACTATTTTTTATGATATATACAAGATATTTTATTGCCATTCCACTTCAATTTGATCTATATTGTTAGGTCCATTACCTAACATCCAAATGAACCTCCATTTTCATTCCAGGACGTAATGTGACAGAACAGAACAAAACAGAGGGGATGAATACTTTCGAAAGGCAATGTAATTGTATTGGTTCAAGTATCCCTATTCCCCTAGCAACATTAAACACCTGAATAACTTTAAATTGATAAAAGAAATCTTTAAACTTGTGATGCAGACAGCTGTCCAGCAGAGAGATGGGGCTATCCAGTCTTTTGCAATGAGTGTTACATGTATGACTTTCTCCCCTTTGGTGAGAGGTCTTATATGAGCACTAGGTGTAAAAAGAGCTCTTTGTTCTCAGGGAATGAGCCCGATCTCTGCAAGCTAGAGCAGCAGACTGTCTGCGATATACAGACAAGACCTTCAGGGATGCAGTAGAGAAGGCTCACCTCTAGTTTGGCAGCCTTTCTGTCACCATGGAGGAGGGAGGTCATGTGGAACGAGAGAATCACCTTGGTGTGGCAGGAAGTGATTCAATAGCTAGGACCTGTCCTCCAAGTGAAATAATACCCTCTTGCACTGAAGACATATCTCTAGGGTCATGTGCCCGTGAGCAAAGGGTTAGGATGGCAGTTATAGTTGGTGATTTGATCATTAGGCATGTAGATAACTGGGCGGCTGGGGGACTGAGGATCGCCTGGTAACATGCCTGCCTGGTGCAAAGGTAGTGGCCATACTGATAGGATTTTAGAAAATGCTGGGGAGGAGCCTGCTGTTTTGGTACATGCTGGTACCAATGACATAGAAAAGTGTGGGAAGGAGGTTCTAGAAAATAAATCTAGGATTTTAGGTAGAAAGTTGAAATCCAGAACTTTCAGGGTAGCATTCTCAGGACCCAAGAGGCAGGCAGAGCTCCGGAGTCTCAATGTGTGGATGAGACAATGGTGCAAAGAAAAGGGTTTGGGATTTATTAAGAACTGGGCAACATTATGGGAAGGAGGGGCTTTTCCGAAAGGATGGACTTCCTCTTAACCAGGGTGGAACCAGGCTGCTGGCATTAACCTTAAAAGAGATAGAGCAGTTTTTAAACTAGAAAATGGGTGAAAGCCAAACAGTTGCCCAAGAGTGCCTGGTTCGGAATGATGCATCTTTGAAGGATTCTAGCAAAATAGGGACGTTAGGGCATCCTGATAAAGAGGTTCCAATAAAGGTAAAAGTAACCCAGGTGCCTTTAAGTAAAAACCAGACCGAGCTGAAAGATTCCAAATTATCCCTGTCATCTGATAGCCAAACTGTTAATATGAACAAAGACAAACTTTGAAATAACTGCATGCAAATTCTAGAAGTCTAAAAAAGACTAAGAAGATGGGTGAGTTAGAATATATAGCACTGAATGAAAGGTTAGATATAACTGGCATCTCAGAGACTAGGAGGATAACCAATGGGACACTGATACCAGGCTACAAACTATAGCGCAATGATAGGGTAGATCACATAGGTGGAGGGGCTGCCCTTATGTTAAAAGAGGGCATTGAGTCAAACAAGATAAAGGTTTTACAGGAAATAAAACACACTGTAGGATCTTTACAGATAGAAATTCCATGTAAAAAAAGGGGAAGGAAATGGCAGTGGGGGCGTACTACTGCCCACCAAGCCAGAATGAACAGACAGATGGTAAAATGCTAAAAGAAATTAGGGAGGCTTGCAAAGTTTACAACATGGGAGACTTCATTTATCCTGGTATTGACTGGGTCAATGTTACATCAGGCCATGCTAGGGAAATAAATTTTCTAGATGGAATAAATGACTGCTTCATGGAGCAGCTAGTTCAGGAACCGACTCGAGGGGAAACTAATTTAGAACTAGTTCTTAGTGAAATGCAGGATCTAGTGCAAGAGGTAACTGTGTTGGGGCCACTTGGCAATAGCGGTCACAACAAGATCACATTTGACTTAATAAATGGAGGGAGGATAATAAATGCTAGTGCAGTGGATTTCCTTAACTTTCAAAAAGGAGACTATGATAAAATGAGGTAAATGGTTAAGAAAAACACAAAAAAAGGAGCAACTGCAAAGGTTAAGAGTTTACATCAGGCCTGGGCGTTATTTAAAACGTACTGTCTTGGAAGCACACCAGATAGGTTTAAGGAAGTCCAAATGACAGCCAGCATGGCTTAAAGGTGAGGTCAAAGAGGTTGTTATAGCTAAGAGAAAATCCTAAAATAATGGGGAAAACAAAAAGAGCCAAAAGATGAAAACAGGAAAACAACTAAGTACTGGCAAGTTAAATGCAAGGCACTGATAAGGCAAGCAAGGAGAGAATTTGAAAAGAGCTTGCCATGGAAGCAAAAGTGTGTAGCAAAACACCTGAGAGAGAGCCATTAGATGATAAAGGGGTAAAGGGGCACTCAAGAGAAGTTAAGGCCATAGCAGAGAGACTTAATGAATTCTTTGCTTCAGTCTTTACTGAAGAAGATGTAGGAAACTTATCCATGCCAAAAATGATATTCAGACGTGATGCACTAGAGGAACTGAAACAAAATCGTGGAGATGTAATACAATTGATAAACAGCAGAAAATCAGCTGGACTGGATGGCATACTGTACAAAGGGTGCTGAAAGAACTGAAATATCAGACTGCAGACCTACTTTTCATAATCTGTGAGCTATCCTTAAATCATCTGTAGTACCTGAGAATTGAAGAGTGGCCAATGTAACGTCAATTTTTAAAAAAGGTTCCAGGAGTGATCTGGAAAACTACAGACCGATGAGCTAGATGTCTATACTGAGCAAAATGGTAGAAACCATCATAAAGAACAAAATTACTGAACATGTAGATAGTCATGGCTTAATGGCAGGAAGCCAAAATGGATTTAGCCAAGGAAAGTCTCATCTCACTAATCTGTTATATTTTTTTGAAGGTGTGAATAAACAGATAGAGGTGAGCCGGTTAATATTGTATTTCTGGATTTTCAGAAAGCCTTTGACAAGGTCCCTCATGAAAGACTCTTGCAGAAATTAAAATGTCATGGGTTAGGAATCAGTATGCTATTGTGGATTAGGAGCCAACAAAGAGTCGGGCTAAATGGACAGTTTTTTCAATGGAGAAAGGCGAATAGTGGAGTAATCCAGTGATCTGTGCTGGGTCCTCTGCTTTTTAACATATTTATAAATGACCTGGAAATGGGAACAAGTGGGGTAATCAAATTTGCAAACGATACAAAATTATTCAAAAGTTGTTAAAACACAGGATTATGAAAAATTGCAAGAGGACCTGGGGACTGGGAGTCCAAATGGCAGAAGAAATTTAATGTGGACAAGTGCAAAGTTATGTAATTAGGGAAGAACAACCCAAAACTACAGTTACACAATGCAAGGTTCCACATTGTGAATCACTTCTCAGGAAAAGGATCTGGGCATTATCATGGATAGTATGTTGAAACCCTCTGCCCAGTGTCAAGCTGTGGCCAAGAAAGCAAACAGAATGCTAGGAATCATAAGGAAAGGAATAAAAATTAAACCAAGGCTATTTATAAATGTCTCTGTATTATTCCATGGTGTGACCACACCTTGAATATTGTGTGCAGGCCAATTCTATTCTGGCTGTCCAGCCTCTGTGTGGCCCTTGAGAATTGGGGCGTACAGCGGTAGCACCCGATTCTGATCCCACAGGGACTAGACATGCTCGTGGGATCAGAATTGGGTCTACCGGCCTAGACGTGCAGGCCGGACCTCGATTCTGATGGGCCACATGCCCAGCAGATCCCCGACTAACTCAGCCAGGCTCCATAATAGAGCCGCAATGCATTGGGGTCTTGTTGTCATGGCACCTCAGCTTCATTATGGAGCCGCGATTCCCGGTCGCCAACCCAGATTGCTCGTTCCCTGCAGCCCAACTCCCGATCCTCGATCCAGCCTCCCATGGCTAGGGTTGGGCTGCAAGGATCCCTCTGCACCCCCTCACCTCGTCATGGCTCCCCCAGTTCTGTGATCCCCCAGTGTCCAGGGGGACATATTCCACCTCGGAGAAATAAGTTCCCCGTCTATATGGCCAACCCCAGATGTACAGGGCCGACCTCAGAATCAGCCCTGTATGTCCAGGGTCACAGCCCACCCATGTCCTGCCTTCACTCTGCCTCCAGACCGCTCCCCTCTAAGGCTCCCCATACGGGGAGCCTTTGCCCCGAGAGCAGCAGGGGGATGAATAGTGGGGATGTATGTCCAGGCAGGATTACATCCCCACTATTCATGGCACAGAATGACCCCCCATATCTTAAAAAAAGGATATAGCAGAACTGGAAAAGGTTCAGAGAAGCATGACTAAATGATAAAAGAGGATGGAGGGATATCCCTATGAGGAACGGCTTAAATGGTTAGGGTTCTTCAACTTGGAAGAGAGATGACTGAGGGGAGCTATGTTAGATGTCTATAATTTAATGAATGGAGTGGAATGGCTAAACGTAGATTGGCTGTTTACTCCTTCAAAAAGTAAAAAGACTGGGGACCCTCAATGAAGCTACAATGTAGTTCATTTAGGGTTAATAAGAAAAAATATTTTTCACTCCGTGCGTAATTAAATTCTGGAATTCATTACTGGAAGATGTAGTAAAAGCCGTTATCGTAGCTAGGTTCATAAGCGGTATGGAGGAGTTCTTGAAGGAAATGTCTATAAATCAAAGAGGACTGGGGAAATCCAATGCTTACCCTTGGGACAAGCAGCATGAAATGTGTACACCTCTCGGAACCAGACAGGTACTTGAGACCTCGAATGGCCACTGTTGGAAAAAGGATACTGGGCTTAATGGACCCTTGGTCTGACCCAGCATAGCATATCTTATGTTCTTATGCACTTGGTGATGCATTGCGATTAAAGTAAGCCTTATGCATAGGGCCAAGTTATTGGATAGAAAAACCATGGATCTTCCTGAAACCTGCCCATGGCAGCTCCCTGCTGAGTGAGATGAATATGAAAGAAAAAAAAAAAAGGCAACGGGATCAAACTATGAAGATGTTGCTTCATTACATTAAGAGACACGACTTATTCCAGGAAAAGCTGCGCCTTGACATACAACACTGACATGAGGTCAGAGCTGAAGACAGGTCTAATAAATATCCCTAGGGCTGTTCCCTGTATATACTATCAAGAAGATGGGAACAAATATAAAAAGGGACAGATCTGTTTCAAGATTTCATTGTATAAGATGAACACTAGGAAAGACGAGATTCATTATTAGTGATCAGTAGGATTTAATTTCTGGGGGGGAATGTTCTGAACACCGTTCCATCACTTCTTTTCAGATTCCAAAGCAGCTGGGGTGTTCTGTTTTACCTTGTCTCTTCCAGGCAGCTGCAGGGGAGGGGAGGGGGCGAGTTTGCAGCAGAGAAGAGTCACTCTACTCCCAAAAAAACAGCCCCTCTTCTCCTACTGTTCCTTCCCCAGCCCCCCTCTAACCCACTCCAATTTCACTTTCTCTACAAAATTAAGCCCTGGTGATCAGGTAAGTTTTATGAGGGCAGAACATGAAATTTCAGCAGTGCTAGCCGAAGAGCTAGGGGGAAAGGGGAGAATTGGATTTAGCTCACGCCTTCGCAGTTCAAGGTGAGTTACATTATTATTATTATTAAAGACTTATAAAGTGCTGCAACATACGAAGCGCTGTACAAACATAGAAGAGAGACAGTCCCTGCTCAGAGCTCACATCTAATAAGACAGAAAACAAAATAAGTTTCATAATACAAATAACAAAAATTTACAGGACAAAGTAAGCAAATGTTGATAGAGAGATCAAGATAGGGTAAGATAGGAATGGAAAGCAATAGTGAAGAGGTGGGATTTTAGTCTGGACTTGAAAATGGCCAGGGAGGACACCTGGCGCACAGAGATAGGAAGACTATTCTAAGCAAAGGGTGCTGCCAGTTGGAAGGAGCGAAGTCTGGAATTGGCAGTACGAGTAAAGGGCACAGATAAACGAAGACTGTTAGAAGAGTGAAGCAACTGAGAGGGGGTATAAGGAGAGATAAGAGATGAAAGGTACTGGGGGGCAGAAGAGTGAATACATTTATAGGTCAGGAGGAGAAGTTTAAATTGGATACGGAGACGGATGGGAAGCCAATAAAGCGACATGAGGAGAGGAGCGATGTGGGAAAAACGAGACTGGCGGAAAATGAGTCGAGCAGCAGAGTGTTGAATTGACTGAAGAGGAAAGAGGTGGCTTGCAGGGAGGCCGGCAAGGAAAACGTTACAATAATCAAGACGGGAAGTGATTAAGGAGTGGACAATCAATTTAGTGGTGTCAGAGAGGGCGAATTTTGGAAATATTGTATAGAAAGAAACGACAAGTTTTAGCAATGAGCTGGATATGTGAAAAGAAAGAGAGAGAGGAATCGAAGATAACACCAAGGTTACATGCTGAAGAAACAGGGAGGAGTGCAGAGTTATCAACAAAGAGAGAGAAAGGGGAAAGAGGAAGGGAAGTATTCAGGGGAAAGATAAGAAGCTCAGTTTTGGCCATGTTCAGTTTTAAGCGGCGGTGGGACATCCAGGCAGCAATGTCAGAGAGGCAGAGTGAGATCTTAGACTGGATATCAGGAGAGATAACAGGTGCAGAAAGATAGATTTGAGAGTCGTCGGCATAGAGATGATAGTGAAAGCCATGGGAAGAGATAAGGGTGCCAAGGGATTGGGTATAGAGAGAGAAGAGGAGTGGACCTAAGACGGAACCCTGAGGAACTCCTACAGGTAGTGGGGTTGCAGAGGAGGAGCAGCCATCGAAGCACACACTGAAAGAACAATGGGATAGATAGGAAGAGAACCAAGATAGCACAGAGTCTTTGAATCCAAGTGAGGATAGGGTGATAAGAAGAAGGTTACGGTCAACAGTGTCGAAGGCAGCAGAGAGATCAAGAAGAGTGAGGACAGAGTAAAAGCCTTTGGACTTTGCCACGAACAAATCATTTGAGACCTTAGTAAGAGCAGTTTCAGTGGCATGTAGTGGACGGAAGCCGGATTGTAAAGGATCCAAGAGGGTATGAGAGGAGAGGAAATCAACACAACGGTGATAGACTGCATGCTCAAGTAGTTTAGAGACTAAAGGAAGGAGAGAGATGGGACGATAGTTAGAAGGACAAGTGGGATCAAGTGAAGGTTTTTTGAGGAGGGGTGTAACCACAGCATGGGAAGGTTGCAGTGGAGAGAGAGAGGTTAAGAATATGAGAAATAGAAGGGACAAGAGATGAAAAGATGGAGCTAAGGAGGTGGGTGGGAAGGAGTACAGTCAGGTACAGTGGGTATTTTCCTGCCCCTGACTTGCCCAAGATCACAAGGAGCAACAGAGGGATCTGAACCCTGACTTCCCTGGTTCTAGTCTGCTGCTCTAACCATTAGGTTACTCCTCCACTCAAGCTGGTGGAGAAAAAAAAAAAAGTGGAGATATTCCCTCACTTTTCCACTTCATTAGCTCCATGCCACTTCCTCCATGACCAGCACTCTCCTTTCCTTCCCAGCTCATTACCCCCAATCCAGCAGCTCTCTTCTGTCCACTGCACAGTGAAGATGATGAACTGGGTGGGAGGGCCAGTATTACTGAGCTGCTGCTCTCTGTCAGGGGGAAATATTGCCTTTTTTATTCCACTAGACTTCAACTTTCATACTTCGGACACATCATGCGAAGAGAGATCATTAGAGAAAGGCATCATGCTTGGCAAGATAGAAGGTCAATGCAAAAGAGGAAGGCCAGCAATGAGATGGATCGATACAATAACAGCAGCTACGGGTACCAGTCTGTCAACAATGAGCCACCTGACTGAAGACCGAACACAATTTAGGACAACTATCCAGAGGGTTGCCATGAGTCGACACCGACTTGACGGCACTTAACAACATTCCACTAGTACCATCAAATGGCAGAGCCCTCCTCTTGAGCAGACAGTGCTGAACATATGCAAAAATGTTTTCCAGTTGCAACCACCCCAAACACAGGAATAAATGGCTCCCGCACTCCCAGATTTGCTGACCTCTTTAATAATTATTCCCTGGGCTTTTTTTGAGGGGTCAACTGGTAGTACTGAATAAAGGCACCTTTTTCCATGTCCAGCTAAAGTTGGCCCATGGTCCTCATGTGTTAATGAAGAGCCCTGCATATGGAGTACCAGCATCTTTTTTTTAGCTAGGAAAAGCACACCAATTATTCCTTACCTTTAAGGACTACTTCAATAATTTCTATTTCTTCTGAACTCTCAAGATCCTCGACAGGCTCCTCCTCTTCTTCTTCAGGCCCAGATATAATCTCAGGTTCAGCAGCTATATAACCTGACCAGATTAGAGAGAGAATGTCAGGACATATATCAGAAACATACCAGGCTAAAGATAGCAAGGCCACCCTTCAACAGATTTAATTTATTTACTGGGCCATTTTCTATACTCGCTAGTCGTGGCACAGAGAGCTTGCATCATAGCAATTTACAGTCCAGGTATTAGTGGTAAACAGACATGTTCAACATATAGTGCCGTGACACAATTACAATAAATTAAAAGCATTAAGTGGTAACCTACAGGTAAATGACATATCAGGAAGGGGAGGAGCAGAAAGCATAGATACTCACCTGTAACAGGTGTTCTCCAGGGACAGCAGGAATCAGTACTCATATATGGTCGACACTGACACCGACGGAGCCTACTATTACTACTAGCTTTCAAAGAAAGCCTTTGGGACATGCTACCACATATGTGTAGTTCCCTTCCCGCCCAAGGGTGCCATCTTGCTCAGTCAGATGACATAGCTAGGACGATAGGAAGGCAACTCCCAGGGGAGGAGGGAGGGTTGTAAGGACCGATTCCTGCTGTTGCTAGAGAACACCCGTTACAGGTGAGTAACTATGCTTTCTCCAGTCCTCATATATGAGACTCCTTAGCTCCAGGCTGCTGAGGACCAAACCATGACAGCACCAATGGTGACCAATGGAGTTGCAGAAGGCAAGTCCCCACGGAGAGATTCTGCAGACCCTAGCGTCCAGTGATATTATCACTCCGGAAGCCTGAACACAGAAGGGTCAGAGGGCAGGAGTTGTCTACACCCCGAGAATGTTATGGAGCACTGCCTGGCCAAAGGCACTGTCCCTGCGGGATTCATTCTCCAGGCAGTAGTGAGCTGCGAACGTATGAAATGAAGATCATGTGGCAGCCTTGCAGACCTCCGTCACCAGCACTGAGCAGAAGTTGGCACAGACGCGGCCATCGCCCTCACGTGATGCGCTGTGATCCTGTGCTCAAGGGAGAGGCCAACTCACTCAAAGATAAGGGCAACACAGTCCGCCACCCACGTGGACAGGAGTTCACTTAGTCACGGGGAGCCCCAGGCTGCTGGGGTCATAAGACATGAAAAGTTGAGGAGCTTTACGATGGGCCCGAGTCCGCTGTAAGTAGAAAGACAGGGCCTATTTGCAATCTAGAATATGAAATACTAGTTCCTCCCTGGCAGTGTGAGGCCACGGAAAGAAGATGGGGAGGACCACCTCTTGGTTGAGGTGGAAAGGAGACAATACCTTTGGGAGGAATTTAGGGTGTGTGCGGCGCACTACCCTGTTCTTGTAGAACCTTGTATATGGTACAGGTACCGCAGGTGGCAAGTGACCAGGGGCTCGAACGGCGGTTTGATGAGCTGGAAGAGCACCATATTAAGGTCTCACTCTGCTGCTGGAGGGCAAAGATGGGGCTTGGATAACAGGAAGCCTCAGAGGAACCTGGAGATCAGGGGCTGGCTTGAGAGGGGCTTTCCCCTCAATAGATGGCAATGAGCTGCTATGGCGCTCAGATGTACCCTCATTGAGTTAGATTTCAGCCCAGTGTGTGACAGGTGTTGTAGGTACTGAAGTACTAGTTGCACGTGGCAGGAGAAGGGATTCTCCTCCTTTTCCGCACACCAGGCGGAGAACCTTCTCCACTTAAAGGCATAAGCCCATCTGGTGGAGGGTTTTTGGGACACCAGTAGGATCTCCTCGACTTCTCCTGGAAGACTGAAAGGGGCCAACACTATCCTTTCAGCAGCCACACTGTTAGCATTAGCGACCCCAAATTGGGGTGCAAGAGGGTGCCCTCCTCATGTGACAGGAGGACTGGGGCTCGGCCCAGAGGGACTGGGAGTGTCATCGACAGAGAAAGCAGCAGAGGGAATCAAGGTTGCCTGGGCCACCTGGGGGGGGGGGAGTAATTAGTATAACTGATGCCCTTTCGCTCTGGACCTTGAACCGGGGGGGGGGGGGTCATGGGCCCTCTGACCATGAGATCAGGAAGACATCTGCTGCCACTCTCTCCAGGTGCAGCTGATGGGAGCAGAAGCAGGGTAACTGCGTTTTGTCCGGTGAAGTGAATAGGTTCATCACAGGTCTTCCACAAAGGTGGAAGAGGTGCTTCGTTACTCTGGGGTTTAAGCACCACTCATGTGTGCAAAGGATTCTGCTCAGCCTGTCTACTAGGCAGTTGTCCTGGCCCGGGGAGGTACACTGCTCGCAGAAGCATGTTGCATGCTGCGAAGGAGATGAGGGCCATCGCCTCCTGGCAGAGGGAGTATGAACCCATGCCCCTTTGTTTGTTGATGTAAAACATGGCGACCTGGTTGTCCATCTGGATCAGCACAGGTCAGCACATCAGGCAGGCGGAATGGTCGTAGGGCCAAGAAGACTGCCCTGAGCTCCAGGAGATTGATCTGTAAGAGTAATTCCTCCTGAGACCAGCTGCCCTGTGTTCGGCAGTCTCCACACAATGTGTCCCCCAACCCAGGAGGGAGGAGTCTATAATCAGGTTCTCTGCAGCGCAGGTGCCTTGAAGGCAATCTCGCCTGGAGGTGGTGCAAGGTTTTGCCACCGGTTTAGAGACTCTGCTAGCTGTCAGGTAACCTTGACCGTGTCCCATAGCCCGGGTCCACTGCGAGCGTAGGCACCACTGGGCTGTCTGCATGTGTAAGCAGGATGAGGGTGTGACATGGATCGTCGAAGCCATATGGCCCAGCAGGCAGAGAAGGAGACGAGCCAGCGTTGTACCTCTGCCAGTTGTCTTAAGCATTCTGCCCTCTCTCTTGGAACAATGGCCTTGACTTGTAACGTGTCCAACTGAGCACCTATGAACTCCAGGCTTTGGAGTAGTTGATGATGAAGCCCAGGTGCTGCAGAAGGAGGGTTGAACGCTCTGCCGCCTGACTAACCTCTGAGGACGTACTGCCCCTGATGAGCCAGTTGTCCAGGTAGGGGGAAGACGAAAGCCACTTGCAAGTGCAGGTAGGATGCTATCACCACCAGGTATTTGGTAAAGACGTTTGGCGAGGAGGCCAGGCTGAAGGATAGCACCCTTTACTGGTAATGCCCTCCTCCTACCATGAGCTTTAGGTACTGCCTGTGGGAGGGGTGGATTAGGATGCGAGTGTATGCATTCTTTAGGTCCAAGGACCACAGCCAATCTCCCTGGTGGAGGTAAGGCAGCAGTGTTCCAAGGGAGAGCATCTTGAACTTCTCCATCACCAGAAACTTGTTTAAATTTCTCAGGTCTAATATGGGCCCAAGGCCCCCAGTTCTCCTTGGGACAAGGAAATATCTGGAGTAGAAGCCTTTTCCCCCATAGATGTTTAGGTATAGGCTCCACTGTGTATCCCTGAGAATAGGAGGGTCTGGTGAAGGAGAGGTCGCACTGGCTTTCCTGGAAAGAACATGGGTAGTACCTACCATATGTGGAGGAGGTATCCTTCCCTTACCACCTGCAGTACCCACTGATCTGAGGTGACACTGTCCCACTTGTGGACGAAGAGTGCCAAGCGACCACCTTGGACTGATGAAGGTCTCCTGGGGGGAGGGGAGGCCCTGCCCCAGGAGTCAAAAGCTCCCCCAGGTTAGGTGGGAGCCAGGGCCTAGGGTTTCTGTGCCTACAGCTTCTAAGCCACATGGCTTTGCTTTTAGGGTGAGAACCCTGTTGCTGGCCTGAGAAGGGTTAGTAGTGGTGACTCTGCTGAAAGGGTCGTTCCCCCCCCCCCCTCGGGAACAGGGGTCTTTTCCCCAATGGTTTCTTATTGGGAAAGGATGAAGTCTTCTGTCGAGTCACCACGTCTGCCTCTAATCTCAGTCACCTTGTCGGCTATAGACTTGCCGAACAGGTTCTCCCCAATGCAGGGGATGTCAGGCAGCTCGTCTTGGACCCATTGCTTGAGGTTCAAAGACTGCAACCATGCTTGGTGTCGGGCGCTACTGCTGGCTGTTGCTACCCAAGCCGCTGTCTCAAAGTCATCATAGACCGCCCGGAAAAGGAATTAGAGCAGTCCTTGATCCTGGAGGTCAGGGATTGGAACCACTGGAGGGATTCCCTGATAAGCCCTGCTGAAAACCTGGGCAGTTTTGGGGTTAGGGTCTTTAGGTACATGCCTATGTATAGTTCATAAACTTGAATCCTGCAACCCATCATGGAGCCCTGGTAACACTTGTGCCCGAGGTCATAGAGGGCTCTAGCATCCCTTCCAGGAGGGACAGAGGAATGGGTCTTCTAGCTCTTAAGTTTCTGCATGGTTGCCTCTATGACCATGGAGCGATGTGGGAGTTGGGGCTTGTGGAACCTGGGGCCCTTCTGGACGCGGTAAATGGCATCGAGGTGCTGGCTCACCACCAGCACTGAGACTTGTGTCTCCCACATTCTAAGTAGCAGCTTCTCGAGGATTGGCTGCATGGGCACCGTGAGAGTCTCCTTGGGTGAAGACTCATACTGGAGAATCTCCAGTTCCTTGGTGCGTGTATCGCCTCAGTTTGTACCGAGAGGGCTCTGGCCATATCCTTGACAAAGCCATGGAAGGCCACATCTATCAGAGGAGAATGGCGTCGGGGGCGATGGATCAGAGGGAATATCTCAGTGCCACATGGTTTCTGGGAGCGCCTTGTCATCGGTCTCCCACTTGGAATTGAGCGATGACAACGAGTCCGAGGCCCTGCAATATAACGTCAAGGCCGGGGCCGAGTGGCCGACAGCCTCCGGAGGACCTGGGGTCCAAGTCATGTTAACTGCCCAGGAAGGATCATATGCCTGAGGATTGGGACAGAGACCTCGACTGGCAGCGCTCAGAGCTCAGCTCGACGACTGGGGACCCTGTCGGCACCGACGTCACCCATATGCGAGGACAGACTTCGTGCTTGTTCCCGGAGAACAACAATTCTCCAGATGACAATATATGAGTGTAAACTGTATTTAAAAAAAAAAAAAAAAAAGAAGCAGCAAGCCATATGAGAAAAGAGCAGGAGGTGACTGGGATTATTCCATGCAAGATATTCTCATATATAATCAATAAGAGGTCTGCTGGAATAGTCAGGTGGTTTCTGAACAGATGTTCAGGGGAAGACAGTTCCAGGGAGCTGGGGCATTGTAAGCAAAAGTTAGCACTTCTGATCCATTCACATCTTAACAACTGGTATGCAGGGATAGTAAGAAGATGAGCCTGAAATGATCTTAACTGTCTATGCAGTGTATATGGAATGAGAAGGAAAAAGAGCCAGCTCCAGAGATGGTTCAAGGTGATGGCTCCCTAGGCAAACCTTAAGCCTCATGGCCGCCCCCCACTCCCTGTTTGTCAAAATCTGTTTAGCTTTGCCATCCCCAGAAGCTGCTGCTCTAGGCGACCACCTAGTTTGCTTAATTGCTGGGCCAGCCCTGGAAGGGAGAACAGATATAGTGGAAGCCCAGTATAAAAAGTGGTGTGACAGCAAGGAGGTTTTAAATGCTATGCATTGAGACTGGACGCCAGCATTCCTTTATTAAAAATGGGGTAACATGGTCTTTTCTCTTAGCCCTAAATATTAATTTTACTGTAATATTCTGGATTAATTATAAGCTTTTTATTGAGTACAGGGGGAAGTCCTAAAACAAAGAGGTACAATAATCTATATGATTTATAATTAATGCATGAACTAGAGTTGAGTGATTTTGCATCAAAATAGTGCCTAACAGAAGTCAGCATATGGACATAAAAAGATTTCTCTGTACTAGAGAGGAAATCTGTAGTTTGAAAGTTAATTTATTGTCCATGGTTCCTAATGGGATAATCTTTTCCTTAATTTGGATAAGAGTTCCTGACATGCCAGGAGAGAAGTCACAATCAACCGTCTTTACTGAGCCAAATGGCTGAGGATTTGCTGGTATTGAGCACGAGTTGATGTACCTAGAACTAGTGGGCAATTTTATTGAACTGGCCTGAGAGCTTTCTCTGAAAAGATATATCCCATGAATCATTCAGATTGTCATTAGTCATATCATAAGCATACATATAGACTCCTAGACCGAAACCGTGAATCAGTGTTGCTAATTGGGCTACAAAGATTAAAAAGTGTAGGGCAAAGAACTGACCCCTGCGGAACTCCACAGATTAGGGAAGAAATTGGGAAATATCATAATCTTGTATAACTATATGATCGTTGTGAGAAATAGAAATTAAACCAGTCTAGAGCAATACCATCCAGTCAGATTTCTTTAACCTAGAAAGCAGAAGCGAGTGATTTACTAAACTGAAGGTTGCTGATAAATCAAGTTGTAATAAGAGTACTTGTTTACCTCTGTCTAAAAGGGTAAGGGTGTCGTTATACATAGCAAATCAGTAATATTTCAGTGCTATGATTAGATACTAACCCAGATTTAGCCATTTCCTTCCTTTTTAGGATAAAAAAACCCCCCCTCTCACCTAAGACCATCTTCTCAGTTAGTTTTGCTAGGAAGGGGAAGTTAGATATTGGTCTGAAACTTGATAGAACAGGGTCCAGCTTACTATCTTTTAGACAAGCAGGGTCGGTCCGTCCATTGAGAGAGAATGTTTTTTGCACAGGGCCCCATGTTTCAGGGGGCCCCGCGCAAAGAACATTCTGCTTTAAAAGTAAAATTTTTAAATAATAAAAAAAAAAAAGCTGGCTGCTGCCGTGGCAGCATCGAGTGTCCCGCAGGGCCCCCCTGCCCGGCAGAGCCCTCCCTCCCCGCCTTAGTCCCTCCCCATGTCGGCTTTCAGAGCCGCGAAGGGAGAGTTTCCCTTTCGTGGCTCTGTTAAGCCTGCTGGGGCTGATGGGAACTTTCCACTCCACTCCTCCACTCCACATAGGTGAAGGTTAAAATTTGTAAGGTGTTAGATTGGAACACTAAAAAGAGCCTTTAAATTCTGACAGATAAAAAAAAGATTTAAAAAACAAAAACAAATTAATAACACTTATCTGCAGAGGCAGACATCTGATCTTTGCTTCTTACTGGTTACTGTCTAGGATCAAGGTCTCATACTACTTTGAACAGTTGATGTGAAAAAGTTTCACCATCTTTAATCAACTTCCATAATAATTATTTTCTTGTTTCTCTAAGAAGGATTTTATAGCTATGGTAGAGATCTCTACATCCTCTTACCTTTCAGCCCTCTGATATAATTGTTTGGCCTTCCTAAGTGATTTGTTATGCCAAGGTTATTATTATTCCTTTTTAATTTTTAACAGTCTTTAACAGAACCAGCTGCTCCAAGACATCCTCAAGGGATATTTTCCAATGAGCAGCCTTAACTTCTAAGGAGTCAGAAGACAGGAGAGCCAAGTAACTAAGACATTTTTCAATTAAATTCTTTATTCACTTTTTTCCAGTTCTGGACTTCTTTAATAAATGGGACTTCTTTGAAGATACTAATCAATGACAAATAACAAAAACATAATGAAATGATCGGACCATGAAATAGGCAGCTGGATAGACAGTGGACTCTAGTCATTTCTCCTAATAAAAAACTAGGTTAATGAATTATTGTTTTCTCCGGCATGGATAATCACCGCATGCACCCCTCAAATGTTAGTATGTCCATTACTAATGAATGAGGGAGGGACAGAGGGCCCAAGTCACACAAATGTTTCTCTAATTCACAGCCTTCTGCCCTGCCAGCAAATCTGCTACACTTATCAGACCTTAATAGGCATATACCCTTTATAGACATAAGGTATTTATAGCAAGCATCGTTTACTGTTATTTTCATTTTTCCCACTATTATGGAGGGCTCAATGCCCATTTTGCTGCCTCTGTTGTGCCTTCCATGATTTTCCTTCTGGTGGGCTCAGTGGCCACCTTGGATGGTTGCATGGTCCCGGCTGAAGGAAAGCGTGGTGAGGCAGCTATGGGTTCAAGCTGTCAGGCCCCCTGGGGATCCTCCAAGGCCTCACGGCCCATTTTCATCCAGCTTGGAGCATCAGTTCCTGAAACAGCTCATGAAAGATAGATATTTAGTCGTTGGGTATGAAGCCTTGACTTCCCCTACGGAGGGACTCTGGGCCCTCTGTTATCACCCCTTCTGGAAACAAGGGAGTTAAGCACCCCACCATTTTTGCCTGTCCAGACCTGTCTCCTCTGGGGGAAGGCTAGTGTGAAGAGAAGGATTCCTTGTCTCCAACAGTGAGTCAGCGGAGGAAGGCAGAGCTCCCCTTGGCAGAAGGAGAGGATCCATCAATGATCCGTCTGTTTCACAGGGAAGATCTTTCCACTCTTGATCAAGACATCACAATGGCTCTGCCTCAAGAGAGAGAAATGGAACAACTTTTCAGAGTCTGTAAGGTGGATGCTTTGGTCACAGTGGTGACTAAGTGCATGATCATTCTGATGGAAAGTGGTCCTGTGCTTAAGGAGGCTCATGATAGGAGAGTGGAAGCCCTCCTCAAAATGTCACACTTTGTGCAAGCGTGGTAGCCTGAATGTACTTATGCTATATCTAGCACTTGATGGACAGCTGTGAGATAGTGAGAATGGAGTCCGGAGTGCCATTTGTGGTGGATGCTCTCTCTGACTTGATCAGGACCACTTGCAAGTCCATGGCGGCGGCAGCTGTGGTGGCATGAAGATGGCTCTGGCTCCCGAACTGGTCTGCTGATACCATATCCAAGCTGCAGCTGAGCCAGCTCTCCTTTAAGGGCATATTGCTTTTTGGGGAGGACCTGAAGAAATTGGTTAAAGATGTTAGAGGTGCTCACCCAGGAGGTTCCTCATGCAGGGCTCAGCAGGAAGCATGAGGGTGATTTAGGACTGGAAAGAGTTCAGGTATGGCTTATTCTACTATTGGTTTAAACCAAAGAAGGATTAGTCCTTTCGGGGATCCCAGCGATCCTGGGACTCAGCAGGCTGGTAAGCTCTTCCAATGAGATCTGGTATGTCCCTTCCGAGGATCAGGCGGCATCTATGGCTGTGTTACTTGAAATAGAACAATATCACACCAGACTAATGGGCCCTCAAAAAGGATATGCACTGGAGTTTGCAGAGTCTCTTTGTGGAGTCTCCTTAGCAAACAGAGTGGCAGTTGAGGAAACTTCAGCGCCTCCTTCAGTTACAGGCTAACGTACACATGCTCCTTGCAGAACAAGGTCAAGAGAGGACCACTTGGTCCCCATAAAGGCAGTCCTCCTAACCCATTCTGAATCTAAAAGGCAATCAATGTCAAGCTAAGAGTGTTCCATTTCCACATGGAGACCCTCGTCAATCAATGTGTCGGTCCAGCAAGGGAGGTTTTTAATCTCCTTGGACCTTTCCGAAGCATACGTCTATCCAGGAGCAACATCAGTAGTTCCTCTGCTTCTGCACCCTGGGCCACCCTGTTTGGTTTTGTATCCTGCCTTTTGGCCTAGCCATGGCACCTCACACCTTCTTAAAGTCATGGTGGTGGTGGCAGCAGTGGCATTCCTGCACAAGCAAAGAATCTAAGTTCACACATACCTGGACGATTAGATGACTTTGACTTCATAGGGAAGTCCAGGGCAGATCCGAATCAGGTGATCTGGTGGCTGGTGAAGCTGCTTATGGGCTATCAACTATCCCATAAGCAGCTTAATTCCCTCCCAGGACTTGGAGTATCTTGGTTCCTGCTTCAAAACACTTGTTTGAGCAGAGTTTCTCACCCCAGAAAGGTTGGACAAGTTACAGCCGCAGCTTCGATGTTTTTGCCGTCAGGCATTTCCCTGGGATTGGACAACCTGAAACGCCTGAAGTCAATTGTATTGAACATAGAATGGGTACCTTGGACCAGGGTGCACATGTGACCCCCGCACGAATACTTTCTGGCTCACTGATATCCCTTGAGAGGTGTAAGCTGGTTAAAAAAGGCTACTCTGGAGTGGTAGCAGACACCCTCTTCTTAGGGCCTGGAAGGCCTTTACATCATTGGCATATGAAAGGGTCTTACAGATCTTCGAGTGGTAATGTTCCTCTTGGGTCCTGGATGCCAGAAAGGTGAACACAGTTGATATTCTGTCTTTCTTATACTTGGACTTGGATCAGGGTTTAGCTCTGAAATCTCAAGACTCAGGTGTCTGCCCCTGGGTTCTATCAGGAGCTTGTTCAGGGCATGCCACTAAAAAGGTACCCCCCCTCCCCCCCGATGTGTCCCGCTTCTTCAAGGGAGTGAAACAGCTTCATCTGCCCATGTGTCTGATAGAATCCACTGTGGTACATTCCTTAGTGTTGAAGATTTGGGAAGGCCCTCTTCTCTCCTTCAAGCCCTGTCAGAAGGCCTTTTCAAGGATTTTACCTGAAGGTGGTATTCCTTGTAGCTACTGCATCGACCTAGTGTGTGTCAGAGCTGTAGGCCTTGCCCTGTAGGAAGCCTATTTTGGTCATCTTGACAAAATCTGTCTCTGAGGACTGTGCCATCCTTTCTTCCAAAGGTGCAGTCTTTCTTTCATCTTAATTGAACTGTGATTCTGCTCTCCTTCTTAGGAAGGCATCTTCAGATGGACCCCTTGCTGCATCTGTTGGATGATAGGTGGGTATTAGTTAAGCATCTGGAGAAAACTAATTTATTCCATTGGTTGATCCATCTTTGTTCTATTTGGTGGTCTGACAAAAGAACAGGTAGTGGCTAAGTCCTCATTTGTCTGCTGAACTAAGGAGGCTGATAGTTCAGCCTTCCTTCTGTGTGGGAAACGCATGCCAGATGGAATCAGTGCTCACTCCACTACAGCACAAACCTCCTCCTGTGTGGAGTCTGCTTTGGTGTCTCCAGAGAACATCTGTAAGGTGACCTGTCTTTTCTGAGCATCTTTGTGAAGCACTACAGGTTTCATGTGGGAGACCGAACGGATGGTGCATTTGGCAGAGCAGTTTTGTTCAGAGACTCATCTTCCTTCCACTTTGGTGTTCTGCCTGCTTGGTATGTCCCACTTGTCTGGACTGGTCTAGCAAGATAAGGAAGGAGAAAATTTTCCATAGCTATCAAGGTGTCGTTTTATTTCACCGATGATGTCCTTTCTTTTAGTCCTGCTAGAGCAGTCCAGACAAGTGGGTTGTGTTCCCTTACCAGCAGATTGGTGGAGACAAAGAACCAATGAAAAGCACAAGTTAAAATGACATGGGCTGCCTCTATCCACCTCAGCCATCAGAGGTCTCTTCCGTATTTGTCCCAAAACATATGGGAAAACATGGCAAGTCTCACACATCATCAATGTGGGCAACAATGAGTAACCAAAACAGTAGGCTGTCCAAAGGAGATGGACCTGCGGAGCCAACAATATAAATCATAGCAGGTCTCAGTGTCAGCAGTGGGGGTGTCCAAGCACATGGTACCATTCAATTTTCTCCAAGCAACTTTGCGAGTTTTGTTTATATCCAGTGGAACAAAAGCTTTGAGATAAGTACTCTTTCCATATTTGCAGAATTTGTGAAAGCACTATTCCTCGACTTGGATCTCCTACATTTTGACTTTTGTATAATGTGTATGGGCTTGTCCCAGCACTTGTAGGGGGAATGTCCAAGTGAACGGTATTTACTTGACCTTCTTCAAGCAATGGTGAAAGTCCTGACTGTGTCCAGTGCAGTACATTTTGGACTTTTGTTGTGAAAAAGTGATATCTCTTGGACTTCTTATATTATTGTTTTTACTGTATGTGCCCAGGACTGGTGTGGTGGGTATGGCTGCTAGACCCCTCTATAGTAGCACAATGCTGGCATAGGTGTGGGGGTGGCTGTCTGCCTATCCAGTGTGTGGTGGCTGCAAACACATTCCACAGCCCACACTGCCAGCAATGTTGCCAGTATTGGGCTGCCAATGTGCATAATGAGGAGCAAGGTACCATGGGTATAGGCCGGACAGGGTGGCCTGGCCAGGGTGCATCTGCACAGGGCATAGGGCACTGACTGGGACATATTAGTGCCTGGCCACCACCTACACAGACAGGGTGACCTCAGTATGTCCTGCTGAGAGATCACTCTCACCCTGACTGTGCAGTGACCACAGCATGGCTAGGCACCCCCATAGTGCTATATAGTATTTTTCTCATGTGATAGATATGGGTTTCCTTTTGGGGCCCAGTCACTGATTTAACTGCTTGCTGTATATGCTGACATCCCAGTTCTGGGTGCATGCATCTCCACTGGGAACATGCACTGTGGACTAACTAGCACACTGTTTGCAGCTGGTATGTGTCTTGATGGAGCAGCTTGTGGGGTGCAGTGGCTGATAACCTGCTGCAGGAGAATATCAGATAGTGGTGGGGCACAGCTTAGCATATCCAGGCCTAATGTCTGTCTGCTATTGTGTTATGGATGTGTACAGAGCTGCATTGACTGCCCTGTAGGGTGTCTGTTCCCCAGCAGGACTGGGGTTGGTGGTCCCCTCTACTGCCACCTTTGCAGGGAGGTGGAATGTGAATCTATTGATGGGAGACCCTGTTTGCCACCCTTGGCCCGGTGGTGGCACAACATGGCCCACCTAGGGGTCCATAGGGGCTACACCTGATTGAAACAGACAGAGATATCCAAGGTGTTTGTGCAGAAACTAACTATCTCACACATTAACACTGCTTTGGACCTCCGGCATGGCCTCTTTCAGCCATGGAAGGTGTTGTGGACCTGGTCCTGGGCGCCTCATTGCACCCTCAGGGTGAGCACAGTACCCGCACAATGTGACGGTGTGTAGCTACTCTGTGCCAGTAAAACACACGGTCAGTACCCCCTACCAGGCTGAGGTGGTTTGTGGGTGCACATGGTCACTTCCCTCTACCGGGCAGAGGTGCTGTGGGGGTGCATTGCACATCTTGTGTTAATCTGTGGACAGCTGATTTGCATGTGCAGTGCATCATGGGTATGGGTAGGCTAACCCTATCCTGGTGACCACAGCAGACTGTCTGTGTGGTGACGTGCATGCCCTCTGTGGCCAGCCAGGGGCTTGCTAGTAGCTATAGAGCTGTAGCCCAATGGTTACTACATTGCCTTTGAAACCAGAGGTCATGGGTTCAAACCCACAGTGGGGCTATATGAAAGGGTTGTCCAATGCATTATCTTTTTTTAATGTACATATTTTGATGCCAGCATAAACACCCTCAGCGTACTGTACCCATAAGATGCCTCTGAGGGTGCTTTATAGGGCGCCCTATAGGGCACCTTATGGTTCCCGTCCATATAAGGTGTACTATACATTCTCCTGTGATGCAACCTATAGGGTGCCCTATAAGGGACATTTTAGGGTGCTGTGGTGGACAGTGCAATTTATAATGTGCCCTATGGAGTGCCTTATAGGGTGCCTTATACGGCACCTTCAATTACGGCACGTGAGGGCGTGTTTGCTGGCAGCAATTAATAACATAAATATAAAGTGCTGCAGGCCAAAATATGTACAATGCAAAGCTGATGCCACAGCCAGCCTTACGTATTAGGCACACTGGGGAGCAAACCCATGACCCCTGTGCCTTAACCATTGTGCTCCACTGCTGCTCCTCCTTGCCTGTCAGCGCACCTACGTATGCTTTTCATTCCTTAAACTGCACAGTGCTGCCATAAAAAACAGTACACTGACCTTGCGGTACCTCATACGGCACCCTCTAAAGCGCCCTATAAGCAACATTCTAGGGTGCCTTGGCTGACAGTGCACTTTAAAATGTGCCTTATAGGGCACCTGATGTTAACACGCTTTTGGAGTGCGTTTGCTAGTAGTGGCAATTAAAATATGACTTAAATGTGCCCCATACTATGTTATGCCTCAGCCAGCCTTGTTCATTGGGCACTTTGGGGGATTGAACCCCTAATCCCTGCACCATTGGTCAGTGTCTTAACCATTGTGCTGTGGTTCTGTTTCTGTAATTACACATCAGCGCGCCGCCTTATGCCGCCCAATATTAACATGCCTCCTAAAACATTGACGCGCCGCCTTGTGCCGCCCATCATTTATATGCCTCCTAAAATAATGCCTCAGCCAGCTGCCTCCATTGGGCACTGTGGGGGATTGAACCCCTGATCCCTACACCCTTGGTCAGTGTCTTAACCATTGTGCTGTGGCTCTGCTCTTCTTCCTGTACATCAGCGCGCCACTTATACCGCCCAGTATTATACTGCCTCCATAGACATCAGCGCGCCGCCTTAGGCCGCCCAGTATTAATATGCCGCCAAAAACATCAGCGCGCTGCCTTAGGCCTCCCAGTAGTAATATGCCGCCAAAAACATCAGCACGCTGCCTTAGGCCGCCCAGTATTAATATGCCGCCAAAAACATCAGCGCGCTGCCTTAGGCCGCCCAGTAGTAATATGCCGCCAAAAACATCAGCGTGCTGCACAGTATTTCTGTGACTCATAAATTACTGCCTCAGCCAGCTGTCTTCATTGGGCACTGTGGGTAATCGAGCCCCTGATCCCTGCAACATTGGTCAGTGTCTTAACCATTGTGCTGTGGCTCTGCTCTTCTGCTTGCCCATCAGCGTACCACATATGCCTCCCGTGCAGCCATCTGATGCGCTAAGGTGCGGGGCGTACAAGGGCGCCGCGCACCTTAGTGCATATTTAAATTCCGGCTTTTCTTTTTCAGGACGGAACGCCCACTCCTTATATGGCACCCGCACACTACCGGGGCCCACACCTTACCGGGGTTTTAGTAAACATACCCCTTAATCTCCTTACCCTCCAGGAGTTGTCCAATGTGTGTTAACCCCTTCTGTGCCCAACTCAGAAACACACTACTTCCCACCGCAGGTGAGAAATCCGGATTATCAATTATAGGTATCAATCGGGACACCCCCCCTGTACCCAACCACTTACGTCTCCATCGATGCCAGAGGTGTAGCGTTCTCTGAACATAGGGGCTGCACTCGCGCACCCCCATGTGCCTCACTCGGGGCAGCCAGATCCAGTCAGATAATTTCCCCACCCTTAAATCGTCCGCCTCCTTTCGCACCCATTCCTTACCATATTCCGCCCCCCAAGCCACTATTGCACTTAGTTGCGCTGCTTTCATATAGCGGTTCACATCAGGAATGGCCATTCCCCCGTTTCGCCTACTCTTAGTAAGCAAAGACCACGCGACGCGGTTACTTTTCCCTCCTCCAATAAACCTCATAATGATCCGCTGTATCTTCCCCATATAAGTTTTAGGCATCCCCACCGGCAGCGTCCGAAATAAATATAACCACTGGGGCAATATCACCATTTTGATGGCTGAAATCCGCCCCAGCCAAGATAATTTTTTACATTCCCAAAATTCCAATTCCCTCCTCATTTTTTGTTCCATCAACCCAAAATTCACCCTGCCTAAATCCCTTTCATTGGCCATTAAATATATCCCCAAATATTTCACCCTCTTTTTGGCCCATTTAAACGGTAACCGCTGCTGCAGCAGATGCTGGGTGTGGGCGTCAGCGGATATATTCAAGATCTCCGATTTTGTAGCATTAATCTTAAATCCCAAGAATTTGCCAAATTCCATCAAGATCCGATAAAGCACTTCCACTGATGTCAGGGGCTCTGTCACCAAAAAGAGCAGGTCATCTGCAAATAATGAGATTTTACTTTCCCATGCCGTCCCCTTGACCCCCTTCACGGCTGGACACTCTCTCACCAGTTGGGCCAGAGGTTCCATTGATAGCACAAAGAGCAGAGGTGAGAGCGGACAGCCTTGGCGCGTCCCCCTCTCCAATTCAAATGCGGCAGAGTAAGCCCCATTTACATGGATCCGCGCTAACGGATTGGAGTAAATAGCCTTCACCCAGTTTAAATACCCCCCTCCCAGACCCATTAAATCCAACACCTGCATCAAGTAAGGCCAGGACACACGGTCAAATGCTTTTTCTGCATCGATGGTCAATAAGACCAATTGTGTTCCCGCTGTCTTCCCCCTCCAAATCGAATTCAACACCTTCCGGATGTTATCGGCGGTTTGCCTACCTGGCACAAACCCCCCCTGATTCTCATGTACTAAACGGGGCATGAAGGGTAACAGTCTATTAGCCAAAAGTTTGGTGAATATTTTAAAATCGGATCCCAGCAGCGAAATAGGTCTATAGGAGCTACATAGAGTAGGATCCTTCCCCTCCTTTGGCAGCAAAGTGACCCCGGCTGTTCGGAGGGTGTCCGGAAGCCTTCCCCCCTCCCGAAAGGAGTTGTAAAGTCGGGCCAGGATACCACTCAATTCCTCGCGGAAGGTCTTATAAAATTTATTAGTGTAGCCATCTAGCCCTGGTGCTTTGTGCGCAGGTAATGATCTAATCACTGCTTCTACTTCTGCCGCTGTAATAGGCCGCGCTAACAACTCAGCATCAGCTAGCGATAGCTTTGGCAACTGCATTTGTAAATAGTGAGCGCGCTCCGCCTGGGACCCAGACTCCTCCGCCCTATATAAATGCTGGTAGAACTGCACAAATTGCTCCCTGATCTGTTCCCCAGCCCTTATTACTCTCCCCCCTGCATCGCGTATTTTAGTTATAAAATTCCACCTCTGATGCCTTTTCAACCGGTGCGCTAACCACCTAGTGGGTTTATTACCAAGCTCAAAGAAGGTTTGCTTCAGTTGATCATGAGCAAACTTAATCTCACCCAATTCTATTTCCCCCAATTCCCTCTTTGCTTCCCGTAATTCCTGTAGCCCCTGGTCATCAATCTCCCCCCTTTGATGGCGCTCTTCCCCTTCCCGAATCCGATGTCTCAGGGAGAGTTTCCTCTCCTCTTTAGTCCTTTTCACATGCGTTCCGAGGGAGATCAACTCACCCCTCACAACCACTTTCAAACACTCCCAGAGGGTCACAACCTTGCAATCCTCCCTGTCATTTAAATCCAAATATGTGTTTATAGCAGCCGAAACTTTATGTCGTATCTCCGGATTCTCCAAGAGGGCCTCATTTAACAGCCAGTTACGCTGCACCCTCTGCTCCAATCCCACCCTTATTTCTATCCAAACTGGCGCGTGGTCCGTCCACGTCCTCTCCCCAATTTCACAATCAATCACCTCAGCCAGCAGAGTGTCAGAGACCCAAATCATATCTATCCTTGAAAAAGAAGTATGTACGGGAGAGAAGAATGTGTAAGCCTGTTTGCGACCCCGCAGTTCTCGCCAAGTGTCTCTAATACCCAGGGACCGACTCATTAGCTTGAGCCGTCGCCTATCCTTTGCATTGCCCCCCCCCCCGCCCCCCTGAGAGTTATCCAGCTGGGGGTTAACAGTCAGATTAAAATCCCCCCCCATAATCACTTCCCCCTCTGCAAACTTTTCCACCAGGGTGGTTAAACTCTCATAGAACTTGCCTTGGGCAGTATTTGGGCCATAAACATTCACAAGGGTGAACACCTTACCCAGAATCTGAAGCTTAATAAGCAGGAAATGCCCCTCCCTGTCCCGAAGGACTTCTCCCAACGTGTATTGTAGGTGCTCATTAATCAAGATCCCCACTCCCCCCCTTTTTAATTCCACTTTATTGGAAGCAAACCAGTGGCCTGGGAACTGTCTGTGGTGTACCCTCCACTCATCCCCTCTTTTGAGATGGGTTTCCTGGAGAAATATAACATCTCCTCTAAGCCTAGCGCATTCTTTAAACATCCGCTGCCTTTTGACCGGGGAGTTCAGCCCCCTAACATTCAAAGTTACTACTCGCAACTTAGCCAGACGCAGAACTACCTGGGAGAAATGTAACTAGCTGATTTGTGGCAGGATGGATTCCCCCTATCCCCGCCCCCCCTCCCCTCTCCCCCCTTCCCTCCTCGTCCACCATCTCCACCGTCTGCCCTGGGCAGTAAGGCATGACAAACCAGACAGCTCCCCCCCTCTCTCTTCACACAATTTCAGTACCTGTTAGATTAACAATATTAGCAATCATCCCTCAAATTATCCCAGCCCGACTTCCACTAGAGCCCAAAAATAGAGATAGCCAAACAATGCGATCAGTGTCCCCGAAGTCATCTCTTATCCTCCGACAGTGTTCCGGGCTTCCTCTGCCTCCGGAGACGTTTCTCTCCCACAGGTGCACGCCGCCATCTCTCCTCTACTGACGAGGACTTACTGGGCTTGCTATTAGCAGCAGTTGCGCTTTCCGACCAGCCGGCCTGACTCATAAATTGCTGTGCTTCTTTAAGAGCCCGAATGTAGGAGGAGACCCCTTCCCTACTAAATTGTAATCCAAACGGATAAGTCCAGCGGTACTTGATCTGCTCTTCCCTCAACCGTTTGGTCAAACCAGCCAACTCCCTCCTTTTCCGCATCATGATGGCAGATAGATCAGCATATATCTCAATTTTCCGATTCTCCCACGTGATCTCCGCCAACTTCCTTGCAGCATTCATTATCTCAGTCTTCGTAGAATACTCATGAAAACATGCAATAATGTCCCGTGGGCGCCCCTCTCTCTGCGGGCCCAGTGCTCTGTGGGCCCTATCTATTTTCCAGCACAGACCTGCACTCTCCACTCCGGCCTGGCCCAAGATCCACCTGCCCACTTGCTCCACCATTTTTGTACAGTCCTCCGTCCCGTTGCTCTCCGGCACACACCGGATTCTCAGATTGGACCTTCGCGATCTATTCTCCATATCTTCGATTTTCCGCCACATCTCCTCCTGTTCCCCCTCAAGCTCTCCATATTTCACTTGCACATCTTTGATCGCACTCTCCTGCTCCTCCACTTTATTCTCCACTTCCTCCAGCCTCTGCCCCACTTCCCGCACATCCATACGCAGCTCCTCCATCCACGTCTGTGCCTCAGCTTTGAAGTGGGCCAAGTCCTGTCTGAGCGAGGCAAACCACTCCTGGAGCTCCCCTTTCAGGCCTGCGATTTCACTAGGCTGTGAAGCTTCTGTCGGTGCAGCCACTCCCTCCGGCACTGTACTCACCGGGCTCGCACATGGCGCCGCCATTTTGCTCTTCCCCGCAGGCCCGCCTTGTGTCGCTTTAAAGGTGAAAACCTTCAGGTCCGCGGCACTCTTTTTTGCCCCGCCATCTTCCGGAGCACCTGCCCACCGCTGACTCCGATATTGGGACGGTTGCCAAGCTCGGGAAGCTTACTTAAACAGGTATTTAGTCTCCCTTCGACGGAGCTCCGTTTTCAGGCTACCGTCTCTCTCTGTGACGTCATTTCCTCCCGACAGTTAAGTTTATTTTGATTTTATTTTGTTGCTATAAGGGATCCACTATGTCTGTCCCATGCCATTTTGAATTCTGTCACTGTATTTGCCCCACCACTTCCATCGGGAGGGCATTCCAAGCATCCACCACCCTGTCAGTGAAAAAGTATTTCCTGACATTGCCTTTCAGTTTACCCCCTTGCAGTTTTATGTTATGCCCTCTAGTTTTACAGCTTCCTCGTCTTTGAAAAAAGTTTGTTTGTTCATTAATACTGTAAGTATTTAAAAGTATGTACCTTATCTCCCCTGTCCCTCCTCTCCTCTAGCATATACATATTTAGGTCTTCTCATACATCTTTGGCGCAGGCTCCAAATCATTTTGGTGGCCTTCCTCTGAACAGTTTCCAGTCTTTTTATGTCCTT
This sequence comes from Ichthyophis bannanicus, assembly GCA_033557465.1. Lineage (NCBI taxonomy): Eukaryota > Metazoa > Chordata > Amphibia > Gymnophiona > Ichthyophiidae > Ichthyophis > Ichthyophis bannanicus. The sequence continues at coordinate 1,191,447,157 of CM066032.1, forward strand.
TGTGAGATATGGTCTCCAAAACTGAACACAATATTTCAAGTGAGGCCTCGTACAATGCCATTAGTACCTCCTCCTTTCTGCTGGTAATTCCTCTCTGTAAGCAACCCAGCATGCTTCTGGCTTTAGTACCCGCCTTGTCACACTGTTTCACCACCTTGAGATTCTCAAAAACAAAAATCACTCCGAGTTCTTTCTCCTGGTCCGTGCACACCAACTTCGCACCCCCCTATCGTATATAATTCCCTTGGATTTCTGCTTCCCAAGTGCATGACAGTGCACTTCTAGACCATTCTTCCAGCTTTTCTAGATCTTTCCTCATGTTATTCACTCCCTCACGGGAGTCCACTCTGTTGCAAATTTTCATGTCATCTGCAAAAAGACAGACTTTTCCATTCAATGATGTACAATGGAAGGGAGACCACCAGCTCAGGTAAAGCTATATATAGGTCTGACTGGACAGCTCCTTTAACCCTTTTCTGGCAGAGGTCCAGAGAACTTTGATTCCCTGCAGCCTTCTTGAATCTTTGGCTCACCTTTGTAAGTGCTTTCAGGTTTTGTTCTTTCCCCAAAACCCAACCGACTACAGAAAGGATCTTCATCTTCTTCCTCTCTAAGCCTTGACTGGATCTCAGGCTCAGCAGCTGTGCATCCCAAACCTAGAAAGAAACATTTTGGTTTAAGGTTAATTTATATCTTTCACCCCCAAATGAATTTAGTGTTGATGAGAAGCAAGAAACTGACAGCACTATTAGCTAAAAACTCTAAAATTTATCCTGCTAGCTGATACAACATGGACAGTGATACATATAAGCTATTCCTTGGGGGGGTTTTGCCCCGCACACATACAATCTACACTTGCACTTCCTGTTACTGAACGGACATAGTATAAGCAGTAGCAGTACAAAAAACCTCACAGGCAGAAGAATTTAGGTACAGCACAGGCATCAACACTGTCTCCTTTCCACTTCATACCAGTACTGATCATTTATATAGCGCTACAATGCATACATAGCGCTGTACAAACGCATGTAAGAGATGGTCTTTGCTCATCAGAGCTTACAATCTAGTCCAGAAAGACAACAACAGCTGAGGACAAGGGTACACTAGGGGAATGGTAAGGAAACACATAGGACACTAAGCGGATCAGGATCCAAAAGCAGCCTCAAAGAGGTGAGTTTTCAGCCTGGATTTGAAAAGGGCCAGAGATGAAGCCTGACCTACAGACTCAGGTAGTTTGTTCCAGGCATAAGAGCAGCAAGGTGGAAGGATCGAAGTCTGGACTTGGCAGTAGAAGAGAAGAGTGCAGATAGAAGAGATCTGCCAGAAGAGTGAAATTCAAGGAGGGATGTACAGAAAGATGAGAGGAAAGGTAGTGAAGCGCAGCAGAACAAGTGCACTTAAAGGACAGTAGAAGTTTGAAATGGATACAGAAATGGATATGGAGCCTGTGAAGCGACTTGAGAAGAGGGGTTATATATGAGCGTATCGAGGCTGGCGGAAGATTAGCCGCACAGCTAAGTTTTGAGTAGATTAAGGGGAGAGAGATGAGTCAGAGGGAGACCATAGAGTTAGTAGGCACTGGCAGTTTAATATGTTTATAAAACCACAATTTCTCAAACACACAAGTACCAGCAGAAAGATCTCAGCTATAAATATGGGGAAAACCCCCCACAGACATACGTGAAAGTCAGTACTATCAAAGCAAATACTGTTACATTAAGCAGCATCGCCCAATAAATATGGCTTTCATCTTTGCTTGGTACACCCCAGAGAATTATGTATGCTTTTATTAATTATACATTAATTTTGTGGCAGACAGCATGGACCAAAGAAAGACAGCCGATTGGACACCACTTGGACGATTTGCAGGCAGATGTGACTGACAGTCATCCAGAGCCAATCAGCCTGCCATGTGCTCCTAGTGAGGTGGGGGGGGGGGAGGGGTGGGGGCAGAAAACAGCTACCACACAGCTGCAGGAGACCCACACAGCAGAAAGGAAAAGCACCAGCACATTGGGCTTGGACTGGTTATATGAGCATGATCCCAATGATCTCTGGTAATTGGCGGAAAAGAGATCAGAGTTGTGCTGGAGGTTTACTATGCCCTGCTCTACCTACAGTGGAGACCCTCTGAGTAGCGGGGTACATGGTATGAGGTGCCTGATGTGGGAAGGTGTCAGAAAAGAGTAGATATAACTGACGGGGAAAAGGAGGGGTGCCTGACGGGGAAGGTGGGGAAAGAATGGCCTTAGGGGGCAGCAAGAGATCAAGGTCTTAGGGCAGAAAGGTTGTGAAAGGAGGTAGGGCTGGTTTAAGGATAGGAGGCACCCAAGGAGCCCCCTCTCCAGGATGTGCAGTACTGGCAATACTTTTAAAAAGAACACCGACGTGCTGGAGTTACCTTCAGCTCTAACACTGCAGTGCAGTTCGTGCCTCCACCCTTCTCCTATTTCACTTCCTGTTTACATGGAGGCAGAAGGATGAAAGTTTACCTAGGGCAGCGATGGCGAACCTATGGCACGCGTGCCAGCTGTGGCACGCGAAGGCCTTGCAGCTGGCACGCGTGAAGGTCCGCAAAAAAAGAAAAAGCGGGCTCTGGCTGCTGCCGCGGACGCGGCAGCATGCAGTGTCCCGCGGGGCCCCCTCCGCCCGCTAAGCCCCTCTGCAAGGGCTTTCAGATTCGCGAGGGAGACAGCGTCTCCCTCGCGTCTCTGTTAAGCCCGTAGGGGTTAATGGGAAATTTCCCATCAGCCCCTTTAGACGCGAGGGACTGATGGGAAATTTCCCATTAGCCCCTGCGGGCTTAACAAGAGACGCGAGGGAGACGCTGTCTCCCTCGCGAATCTGAAAGCCCTTGCAGAGGGGCTTAGCGGGCGGAGGGGGCCCCGCGGGACACTGCATGCTGCCGCGTCCGCGGCAGCAGCCAGAGCCCGCTTTTTCTGTTTTTAAATTTGCCGGGGGGGGGGGGGTGTTAGGACTGCTAATGGGCTGGGGGGGGGGGTGAGGACTGCTAAGGGGGTCGGGGGGGGGTTGGGACTGCGAATGGGCTGGGGGGGGGTTAGGACTGCTAATGGGCTAGGAGGGGGGGGGTTAGGACTGCTAATGGGCTAGGGGGGGGGTTAGGACTGCTAATGGGCTGGGGGGGGGGGTTTGGACTGCTAATGGGCTAGGAGGGGGGGGGTTAGGACTGCTAATGGGCTAGGGCGGGGTAGGACTGCTAATGGGCTGTGGGCTGATGGGGGCTGTCTGGAAATGGGGTGATGGGGGTTAGGACTGCTAATGGGCAGGGGGGGGGGTTAGGACTGCTAATGGGCTAGAGAGGGGGGGTTAGGACTGCTAATGGGCTAGGAGGGGGGGGTTAGGACTGCTAATGGGCTGGGGGGGGTTAGGACTGCTAATGGGCTGGGGGGGGGTTAGGACTGCTAATGGGCTAGGAGGGGGGGTTAGGACTGCTAATGGGCTCGGGGGGGGGATAGGACTGCTAATGGGCTAGGAGGGGGGGTTAGGACTGCTAATGGGCTAGGGGGGGGTTAGTACTGCTAATGGGCTGGGGGGGGTTAGGACTGCTAATGGGCTAGGAGGGGGGGGTTAGGACTGCTAATGGGCGAGGGGGGGTTAGGACTGCTAATGGGCTAGGAGGGGGTGTTAGTACTGCTAATGGGATAGGGGGGGGTAGGACTGCTATTGGGCGAGGGGGGGTTCGGACTGCTAATGGGCTAGGGGGGGTTAGGACTGCTAATGGGCTGTGGGCTGATGGGGGCTGTCTGGAAATGGGGTGATGGGGGTTAGGACTGGTAATGGCTATGGGGGGGGTTAGGACTGCTAATGGGCTAGAGAGGGGGCGTTAGGACTGCTAATGGGCTAGGGGGGGGGGTTAGGACTGCTAATGGGCTGATGGGGAGGGGTTAGGACTTGAGGTGGGCTGTTGGGTGGGGTTAGGACTGGAACTGGGCTGATGGGGGGTTAACACTGGAGGTGGTCTGATGGGGTTAGGACTGGTAATGGGCTATGGGGGGTTTAGGACTGATAATGGGCTATGGGGGGGCTGGGACAAGAAATGGGCTGATGGGGAGGGGTTAGGACTTGAGGTGGGCTGATGGGGTTAGGACTGGTAATGGACTGTGGGCTGATGCGGGGGTTAGGACTGGCAATGGGCTATGGGGGGCTGACTGGAAGTGGGGGGTTAGGACTGGTAATGGGTTATAGGGGGGGGGCTTAAACTGAAAATGGGGTGATGGGGGGTTAGGACTGGAAGTGGGTTGATGAGGGGGGGATAGGACTGGTATTGGGTTGGGGGGCTGCTAGGACTGGAAATGGGCTGATGCAGGGACTAGAAGGGAATGGATGCTGGGTGAGGCTGGAACTAGAAGGGAGCTGGTGTTGGGGGAGGATTAGAATGGGATGGGGCTGGGAGAGTAAAATGGAGAGGGGAAAAATATTTTGTGTGGGAGGGATAAAAAATCTACAATTGGCCGGGTATTGGGAGAGTAAGTGGGGATTGAGGATGGAGGGGTAAATTTTGAGTAGATGAAATAGGAATGAGGAAAGAGCCAAAGGAGAAAGATTAGTATGTTAAAGCAGATGTAGAGAGAGAATGGAAAAAAAAACAAGAAGACAGAAGAAAGGACAAATGGACAGCAGATGGAGAGTTAGCAGAAGACACGAAGAAACCAGAAGAAAGTGGCTGGAACAATTGCAACTGAAAAAAAATGCACAAAAGGTAGAAAAATATCTCTTTATTTTGAATTTATTAACTGGAATATGTCAGCTCTGGGAAATGTGCATCATTAATTTTTGCGCTTTGTTTAGTACAAGAGGAAATTAATATATAGTTTTATTTCTACAGTGTTGTTGTATATTCCAAGTTTGGCTTTTGGGGTTCCCAGTTTAATTATTGTCTTCCTGTTTCTAAATTGTGATTCCTTGTTTGGTGATGGTCTGTTCTGCATGTGTAACTGAGCTGAGGTATTCTGTTTATATAATTCCTATTTGACATTGCCACTTGTTCTTTCCCCAGTAGGTCATGTATTGTTGTTCTCTGAAATGTATTGGTTTAATATTTGCAGTGTTGCCTTTTGATAGGTAGAGTATGGTGCTTTGTGAGTCCTGGTAGTGCTGTTAGGATACGGCGGGTTTGCAATGGGTTCTAAATGGGCAGCGTTTGTAGTAGTTCCTAATGTGCCTGGCGGTTGGTACTGGATTATAGTAATGTAGAAACCTTTTAGTCTTTCTTTATCCATATACTCATTAAGAGGCATGTTTACTAAAAGTTAGTGTATGGTAACATTATGCAAATATTTATGCAAATGAAGCACCTTATGCAAATGGGGCTTTAATTGACGTGCTGGCACTTTGAGGAAATTCTTTGGTTTTGTGCGGCAGTTTGGGCACTCGGGCTCAAAAAGGTTAGCCATCACTGACCTAGGGTATCAAATATCCTTGACACCGGCCTCTGGGAAAAGGGGGTGGATCCCATTCCTCATGAAGCAGCCAGCATGGAAGGGTCCCTCTCTGATAATGTGGCCAGCCCAGCTGCTCAGGCACACTCTGAGAAACTCACATAATAAAAATGAAATCCGTTACCTGTACCCAATACTCTTTGCCAGCAATGCAAAAAGAAGGATCCAATAAATAAGCACATAAACATACACATGCAGGTGCACTTGCAAAAGCAAACAAACTGGAGGAAAAAAGACCTCGGGATATACACAGAGAACACAATGGCCCTATGCAGGTTTCAACTCTGCTTGAGCCATCACTGGCTGACTGCAGCCAAATATCGTAACATTATAGGTCAAAGAAAAAAAAACCTCCAAATGCTACTAACAACAAAGTCATTCATCACAAAAACCTATCAACTGGACATGGCAGTGGCAAGCCAAACATAAGCAATCATGGCACAGCAATACAACCACTTAGCTGCAAATAAAGAATCTCCAGCAGGTCGTATTCCAATGGAGGTTTTGCAAAAGTTTCTTCAGGGAATAAGATCACCCTCTGGAATGAAGCCACACTCAAACAGCTTACATATAAAAAACCATAATAGTCCAGTCATCATAAATCACATCCACAAGAAACATATTCACTATGTGAAACTAATAGCACAGAACCCCCACACAAAACCAAAGCAACCTACTTACAAAAGTCCCACCATTCAGCAGCTTCCCAACACCATTACTCCAAACAGAGTCACCCAGAACACCGTGGTTGCATACTTCGCAAGACACATACAAACACACCCCAGACTAATCCCGCCCATTGGGGCAAACACCAGAATCATATCTTCCAGGCCAGCTCAGAATGCAATGCCCATTAACAAACTCCTTTGCAACCAGTACCCATTAGCCAGCCAAGCAACCAGCGGACTCCAAATCTCAATAAACACCCACCCACAAACTCTGCGCTACTGTCCCTGCACACATGACTCCCCCAACCAAACTCACAACCAGCAGTTGCCAAAAGAGAATCCCATCTAACCACTCAACCTAAAAGCACACAAACAGACCCACCCGCCATCTCGAAAACACATCTCACCAATAGGATCTCCAATCAATGCCCTCATTTAAGCCCCTGGTATGAATGGTGTCAAAATAGAAAATATAATATTGCTCCTTTCGTGACAGAGGGCCCGATCCCCACCCAGTTGAAAAGGGGGAACATGAGCAATCACAACACATCTATAATCCACAAATATGTGATTAGTAGAAATGCTACATTGGACAAGGGGAGCTCTTTCAACTTTCAATTTAAGCTTACTACAATGCTCAATCAGCCGTATCCACAACGGACGAGTAGTTTTGTTTATATATACAAGTCAACATGGGCAAATTAATGCATACACCACAAAATCTGTCTGGCACAAAGTCTGCCACTGACAAACCATTACAGCAAAATTCACTAGAGGCAAGCATCATTGGGCAAAGGGAACAGGACCCACATGCCCTGTGCCCAAAACTCAGGGACCCCATACTAATGCATCACGTTCAATTTAGGAATCAGAGGTGTTTTAGGGTTCAAAAAAAAAAACAAAAAACCCCCAACTCCTTACATGTCACCAACTGGTCATGAAATGCCTGCAACGTAATTGATTGAATTTCAACCCCCAGGGGCACAGTAGGATCTTCATCCAGCCAGCCAATAGGTGCTCCTATCTGCTAATGGAGTGAAGATCTCCTGATGGTAATAAACAAAGTCCAACACAACAACTGCCCCGCCTTTATCAGCCTTCCAGATCACAATATTTCAATTAGACTGTAGCTCCCTCAAAGCAATACTTTCCTATGATGTTAGGATATTTGGCTGTAGTAAACCGGTGACAGCTCAAGTAGAGTCGAAACCTGTATAGGGCCACTGCGTTAGCTGGGTGTATATCCTAAGGTCTTTTTTCCTACAATATATTTGCTTTTGCGAGTGCACCTGCATGTATATTTGTGTGTGCTTATTTACTGGATCCTTCTTTTTGAATTGCTGATATTACACAGGATCCTGGAAAGCAATAATACTTACTAGGATGTCAACACCAGCTCCTCTCTAGTAACACACACACACTTTCCCAACACCATTCCATTTCAATTCCCACTCGTCCTTTACCCCCCGTCAGCTTCCTCCATGCTGTGCCCACTACTGTCACCTTCAAGCTAGCTCCCCTTCTTACCTACCTATTTGCTAAACCCCTCTCATCTTCTCTGGAGACCTGCAGTATGTATGTATAGCTTACTCCGGAAAAGCTGTTCTCTTTCCTTTCAGCACCCATTTCTATAGGCAAGTCTGAACCACACAGTACCTGAATTCTTTTGTTCTAAGCATTTCAAGAGAGTAATAGAGATGCTGGGGCACCCCATTCACACAATGGCCTGCAGTAAACAGCTGCTCTAGGGGCAGCGGCAGTAGCATATCTCTAGGGCAGGTGAGGGAGTGCATGCATGGGGGTGGGGTCAAGAAGCTGCAGATTGGATTGATGGCAGATGCCATTGGCTCCTGGCCTTGATGGATTATGAACACTGCACTAACCCAAGCTCTGTCCACCTTTTTCCTCTTCTCTCTTGTGGTGCCCCATCAGAAAGGGCAAAAAAAAAAAGTCATAAGGACAGGATTTGAAAAATCTGTTGGCATTAAGCAAGTGGATTCTTTCAGAGGTTGAGGCAGCAGTGGCATCTTTGATCCCAGTTGGGGTCAGGAGGAGAAGATGAGAAACAGTGTGGGGGGGAAGATGGAAGAGGAGAATTACATATGTGTGAGATGGGGAATACAACATGGGAGACAGGGTTACAGGAGAATAAAGTGAGGAGCGAGGCGTCAAGATTAATACTGATGCTGCTTAGCATCTGATGGTTGTTCTGGTGTACCCCCTCTTGACATTTAATAATGGCAGATTGTAGTGTGAGGATGTGGTTTCCTTCTAGTGATTGTAGCAAGATGATAAACATTTTGTATATAAAATATTTCATGTGATATTCCTGGGATCTGAGGCTCATGAGTCTGAAAAATTAGTGGACTTGCATAACCATTTGGGTATGTAATAAATACCTTGGTTTATGTAACATTAACAGAGGTCATTTTAGAAGCCTTGCAGGGCATTTACACAAAATTGCACACACATGTAAGTGGCGCTATTTGGATTTGTAGATGGCATAGAAACCACAGATGAAAAAAAAAAAAGAGGCATGTATTTAGTGTGGTTTGTGTAGGTCAAAAAATTGGGACCGTCAGCTTTTGCACCTCCTGTGAGACATGCGTAAAGTGCTTCTTTCAGGCCAGGCTTGAAACAAGTGATGGAGGTGCTTGCTTCTGGTTAGCCCTCAGACACCTTTATTTTAAGGCTATAAAAAAATAAAAATTTACATTTCAGCACTCTGCTGCTTAATTGGCTGAATTTATACATACAAGTGTCTAGAACATGGCTCCTATATGGCCCAGGACCCAAATCAACATGAGTCATCCTTAAACTGGTCATCATCACAAGGTCTTTTTCTTAAATTACCAAAAATAGATATTATCTGAAATTAGCATTGTTCAAAAACTATAAAACTAATTTAATATATATTAAGCCATTTTGCATAGGATATTGAAGCAGAAAGCGGGATGTCTAGGTCAGGACGTTCACAGCTGCCCCTGTATTTTACAAAAGGGTCTGCCAAAACATAGGATTCTTTTTTTCTTTTTTTGTAAAATAGAACAAACAAGAGTAAGGATGCCGGCAAACGTGCATGTATTTACTAGCACATATAGTGGGCGCAGCGATCTGAGGAACTTACACATGCATCAAGCACCATCTTCTATGTATAGTTGCTGGTAACTGTATGTGAAAATTGGTAACATACAGTTACCAGCAACTATACATAGAAGATGGTGCTTGATGCATGTGTAAGTTCCTGAGATCGCTGCGCCCACTATATGTGCTAGTAAATTCATGCACGTTTGCCGGTATCCTTACTCTTGTTTGTTCTATTTTACAAAAAAAGAAAAAAAAAAGAAGAATCTATGTTTGGCAGACCCTTTTGTAAAATACAGGGGCAGCTGTGAATGTCCTGACCTAGACATCCCGCTTTCTGCTTCAATACCCTATGCAAAATGGCTTAATATATATTAGTTTTATAGTTTTTGAACAATGCTAATTTCAGATAATATCTATTTTAGGTAATTTAAGAAAAAGACCTTGTGATGATGACCAGTTTGAGGATAACTGTATTTACAAATTTTTAAATGTTGGTTTGTAATATTTGCATACAAAGTCTTACTCCTGATGCAGGTGTTCCACTGAAAAACATAGCACTGCTAAGTTATTTTCATATTTTGGTTTTGTCTTAATCTTTTTGAAATAAAATTTGTGTACGTACGCTTTTTTGTGTAGTCCCTCTTTCTGGCTTTGTTTTTCTGCAGAATACCACCCCTTATTTTTCCTTGTGAGGAAAGATGATGCGGAGAGGAGAGGATCTCCGTTACCCACCAAAGGAGCATTAGGTAACAGAACAGAGGTATCAGACTCTACTTTTCCACATGCAAAAAATATATACGTAATGAATAATTACTATATAAACCCTAAAAATCAGATTACTGTGGGCCTTCAAGTACGACATTGGTCACCCTTGCATAGAAAGAACTGAGGAATAGATGGAAGTGTAAGAGACCTCAGCTTGGAGACAAGGATAGAAGTTGGAGAAGACAGACTCATAGGAGAACAGTCCAATATTACTGGCATGACGACATCAGATGAAATGTTAAAGGACTATGAAATAAAGATTAAAAAGGTCAGCGTTTACCCAGTGATGTTTCTGTTTTATCATTTTCCTTCATTGTGTCTTTTAAAAAAAAACGTCTTCCACCGCTTCTTCTAGAAGCTCGCACTCCTCTTCAGAGACCCAACTGCAGCATCATCAGATGCAAGCAGCACCTGCAAAAGGCAGCACACATTCAGCACCACCTTCTCAGTCCCAATTATTTTTTTTGGGAGGGAGGGGAGGGAAGGACAAAAACATTGTAAAGGCAATAGTTTGAACAACAAGGTCCATGGATCATTTCTAGTATACTCACAGTAGAAAACCTGCCCTCCCCTCTAATCACAAGTGGGCATCCTTTAGTTTTCTGGTACATAAGCTCTGCTTCCTTTACTAAATCAGCATCACATGCATGTTTTAATGTAGTAACTGAGGCAGAAAGCAAGACAGACTGGCACACATGGGAGACACACACACACACTGGCAAAACTCTCAGTATCAATCCCAATGGACTGCTTGTCTAGATTCACATTACTGAGATCTCATCAATTAATTTTGGTACTTACTATGGGCAGATAACTTAATACTTGGGTGTAATATTCTTACAATCCAAAGGATATGATGCTAGGGAGCCTTTGGCAAGACTGTACCACATTTCCTTAAGTGCAGTAAAAGTTTTGCATTTATCATTTGATAAATTTAGCATTTGGCAAAGCCTCTGCAGTAACTGTTGGGCCGTTTCCAGCATCTGCCCATGTAATAAACACAGACCATACAGTTACCACGTGCTAAGTGCATTACAATCATGGATGCACTTAATGCCACCTAATGGGATGCTATTAAGTGACCTGTGTCAACTTACTGTGCAATAACTGTTAATACAGCAGATATCACGGGGCATGGATTGTACCTTACAGTTATCATGTAAATCAGCACATGCTAAGGGGATACTTTTATAAGGTGAAATTAGACTTACCTGCTAATTGTTGCTCCTTAAGGAACTCTAGTCCAGTCCCGGAACCATAGAGTTTAGAATGTCCCTCCAGCAGCTTTGGAGACTGAAAGATGTCATCGTTCTGATGTCACCGGTATAAGTAGGCTAACACCGCCCCCTTCCACCAGTACCTATTGACAAATGTCATGGTGTAGATCAGTCAGAGCCTATGGAGATAGGTAAATCTGAGCAAAACAGATCTGACATTGACAGCTCAGTGCAGCACATAGCCCAGAGTTGCTATAGGCAACATACACAGACTGCATCACAAGGTGTGAGAGCACGCCCAAACAGCAAGCTAGCTCACAGCTCATTAGGTAATGAGGGGCAGCTATGAGGGGGCGGAGCCCAAGCAAACACTAAGCCACACGCAGATAAAATTCACTTACCGGAGGTTAGTGAGGAGAGACCACCAGGGAATTCAAGAGCCGTTGGTAGCTGGGAGAAAACAGCTGGTAACTGGAGGACGGGAGAAACTTGGAAACCCGGTAGAACCAGGGCAGCTGAAAGAACTCAGAAGAACTGCTTCAGAGAGCAGTGCACGGCTAAACAGAAGCCCAGTGAACTTTACCAAGAAGGGGCAGAGGAGACATTCCTGGACCCAGGCTTAGGAAAGCCAACCTACCAAGTAACAGGTAACAAGGAGGGAGAGAGCTTCTACCCTGAAGGGAGTCTCAGGCCCAAGGGAAAACCGAAAGAGAAAAGCAGTAAAACGTTTTCATCTTGGCCAGGCTCTGCTGTACTGAGAAACTCTGAGCAGAGAGACTGTGAAAGTAGGGGTATTGTTTCTAATAGAAGAGACATAGAAAGTGAAGACTTTCCCTGTACTTACCAAGAGTTATGTGGCTCTCAAAATAGCAACTCCAGAGAGTGTGGTAATTTCCCATTCTACTCTAGCTGTGAGGAGGAGGGGAACACTCTCAGCCGTACAGAGAGACTGTTTAAGAATAATGTGAGTTGCAATCCGAAAGGACTTTATTCAGAAGAGGAGTGTGAAGAAATGCAATGTGATTTATATGAGGAGCCTGCTTCTGAGAATTGTATGGATTGTACATTTACTTTGTCTGATGAAATCACTTCTTTATGCTGAAGAGGTTTCTGGAAGTTTTGCTAAGGAAAGGAAGTGAGGAAACTTACCTTGAATGAAAAGGACTGTTTAAACTACCTTTTTCTGTTCCACTGTTAAGCTGACAATAAGCAGTATTTTTGTTCCGGTTGTTCCTTTTATTTTGTACCAGACGTATGGTCATTTTGTTCTGATATCCATTGCTTTGAAAATCCATCCGGGAAGGGGAAATAAAAAGTCCTGTCTTAAGCCTTGCTACTCGACTACAACTTAATTCTTTCATTAGCTTTTGGGACTACAACTCCCAGAGGGCATTGCAACACCTTTTGTACCACTCCCCTTGCTACTTAAGAGAACGCCCCGATGAAATACCCACACTTTTAGCCTCTGGGGACCTTCACGGGTGACACAAAGCAGACTCAGCAGAGCAACAAATAAGTAGTTGAAAGAGTAACGGAATAGGCAGTCGCAACCACCAACCTTAGCCACTAAAGATAGTAGAGCACTACATAACACGAGCCCCCTACGGGACCTCTATATCTTTAATTCCCATTTTTTTTTCTTTTTTTACAAAAACCAGCAAAACACTAACGAAGCACTGCTGCAAAAAGAGTTCCCCCTGCGCTTGCACTCTGCGCCCTCCTCGGAACCCCTTCTTAAGGCCAAAACCCCGACACTTCAGGCTGAACGACCCCCTCAAAAAAATACTGGGAGGGATCCGGGACTGGACTTGAGTTCCTTAAGGAACAACAATTAGCAGGTAAGTCTAATTTCACCTTCCTTTGCGTCCCTCTAGTCCAGTCCCGGAACCATAGAGGATGTAACAGAGCAGTGAATCTTAACGGGAGGGACCAGCAAGCCCAGCCTGAAGAACCGCTGAGCCAAAACGCCCATCCCCCGCCTCCTGCACATCTAACCGATAGTGCTTTGCAAAGGAATGCAAGGACAACCAAGTCGCCGCCCTACAGATGTCACCGACCGGAACTAAACTGACCTCTGCCCAAGACGCCGTGTGTGCCCTAGTTGAATGAGCCCAGAGGCCCTCCGGCACCGCCTTTCCCTTAAGGAGGTACGCCGACACGATCGCCTCTTTCAACCACCGAGAAATAGAGGACTTTGCCGCAGCCTCCCCTTTACGGGGACCCCCAAAGGACACAAATAATCTGTCCGATTTCCAGAAAGGCGCGGTCCTGCGGAGATAGCTCTTAAGCACACGGCGAACATACAGAAGATGCAACCTGCCGCCGGACCTATCCTTCTGTTCCCGTGAAAACACCGGAAGTGACACCACCTGGTTAACATGGAAAACGGAAACCACCTTCGGCAAAAACGCTGGCACCATACGCAACACCACCTTGTGATTGAAAAAGGACAAATACAGCTCCTTACAGGACAACGCTTGTAACTACGAAATTCTTCTAGCTGAGCAAATGGCCACGAGAAACACCGCCTTCAATGTCAGATCCTTCAATTAGGACTCGCCCAAGGGCTCAAACGGCGCTCTCACCAGAGCCTCCAACACCAAATTCAGATCCCACGCCGGTACTGAACTACGCTGCGGCGGTCGCATGAGTAACATGGCTCGCAAAAACCGACGTATATCGCCGTGAGACCCTAACAGCTGCCCCTGAATCTTACCACGGTAACAGGAGATCGCCGCCAACTGCACCCGCAATGAACTAGCTGCTAGGCCTCTTTCCACACCATCCTGCAAAAACGAAAGGACCTGCAGCACCGAGGCCCTCAAAGGCCTCAGCTTTCGCTCAGAACACCAGGCTTCAAAAATTCGCCAAACCCGGATGTACGCCAACGAAGTGGAGCGTCTACGCACCTTCAGCAAAGTAGAAACGACCGCTGCCGAGTAACCCTTGGCAGTCATCCTAGCCCGTTCAAGAGCCATGCTGTAAGTGAGAATCGAGCTACCTGGGGCATGCGCAACGGGCCCTGCAGCAAGAGGTCCTCCCGAAGTGGAAGCCTCCATGGCCTGTCCACCAGCAGTCGCACCAAGTCTGCATACCAAGGTCTTCGGGGCCAATCGGGCGCTACAAGAACCACCCGACCGCGATGCCGCTCTATGCGCTGCACTACGCGGCCTATGAGAGTCCACGGCGGAAACAAGTAGAGCAGCTTGTCTTCCAGCCATCTCTGAGTCAAGGCATCGAGACCCTCCAACATTCTTTCTCGCCGCCTGCTGAAAAATCGTGACAACTGCGCCGACTCGAAGCTCGCCATCAGATCCATTAGGGGAATCCCCCAGCGTCACACCAATAGCGCAAACACGTCCGGGTGCAGCCGCCACTCCCCCGGGTCTACCCGACGGCGACTTAGAAAATCCGCTTCGACATTGTCCATGCCTGCCACATGCTGAGCTGAAAGCGCCGCCAGATTTCGCTCTGCCCACTTCAAAAGCTGACTCGCCTCTGCTTCTAGCGCCACACTGCCTGTGCCCCCCTGACGATTGATGTAGGCCACTGTTGTCGCATTGTCTGACAGCATCCGTACCGCCGTCTGCCGCAGAGACCCCTGAAACTCCTGCAGAGCCAAAAACACCGCTCTCATCTCCAGACGGTTGATGGACCATGTCTGTTCTTCCGGCGACCACTGGCCCTGGGCAAACCTTCCTTGGAAATGTGCACCCCACCCCGCGAGGCTGGCATCCGTCGTTAATCTCCACAACGGAGGTTCTAGAGGCATGCCCGCCTCCAGGTTCTCCTCCGCCAACCACCAGAGAAGATCCTGACGTACCTCTGGAGGACAAATGTCGCTGAGACAATGCATCCTTCTGATGAGATTCTTTTTTTTATTTTAACAAGACCTAAAGCTGCCCTGCAGGTCTCCTAGCTGATACTGACCGAAGACTGTGCAAAACAAGGCCTAAACGAAGCCTAAACACGCTCTGTAAAACGCCCTGAGAGAGAAAGGTAAAGAGAACAATTTGCGATCCCCCAAAATGGCCGCCGCGTGTTTCCCGCTCAGCTACACGCGGCCGGCCCAGCCGCGCTCTGACCAAGCGCATGCCCTCAGCCTGCCATTAACAGAACTCCCCCTTCTGCCCTACCGCGCAGAGCAGTCAGCTCCCCAGACTTACCGCTGCCGCAGAGGCAAGAGAAGGGAGTCCCCACGGCGCTGGAGCTCAGCCGTTCCGCGGCTTCGGCTCCGGCAGAACAATACCCCCGCAAGACTCCTGCTTGCTAAGGACTGCCGCCGCCGCTGCTGCCTTGGCCTTCCACCTGCTCCTCACCCTTCGTTGTGGGTTTGGGAGCAGGGAGGCCGAACTGCTGCCGGAACTCAGAGCAAACCCCCCCCCCCCCCAGCAAGCCCCTGCTCGTTTAGAGGATGGGGAAAATTAGCCCGGGGGGGGGGGAGGAATGGAGAGAAGAGGGAGGGAGGCACAGCAGCACAGACGGGAGCTCAATCAGCAGCAGTACACCTAGAAACCAAAAAGAAACCCAAAAACTAATCAGGTAAACCTAAAAGATAAATTCACAAAGGTCAAAAATTTAAACAGAAAAAGAATCTAGCTCTGCTTATTTGTGCCACCTGAGCCCAGTCCCAGGCTTAGACGTCTCTCCAGCTGCTTGGAGACTGAAAGTACTGGTGGAAGGGGGCGGTGTTAGCCTACTTATACCGGTGACATCAGAACGATGACATCTTTCATTCTCCAAAGCTGCTGGAGGACGTTCTAAACTCTATGGTTCCGGGACTGGACTAGAGGGACGCAAAGGAAAAGCACTTATTAAATTACCCTGCATGCCCTGGTATGCAACTCCAGAGCAGGTGGGTCTGGGGGCGAATTTTGGGTGAAGCATAGGCAGAGTCGCAATTGACACGTGGTCTTTATAAAAGATGCACATATGAGCTATAGTAAATTCATGCAGCTCCATTATAATCACAATTTCTTTTTTTTTTTAATTCTTTATTTTCGTTTTACAACAACAAAGGAAAGGAAGACATACAGCTAAAAGACAAATACATACATGGAATGTGATACATACACCAAAGTAAACCCCTGCCACCCCCCTCCCCCCTGCTTCTTCTCTAGAAAACTAAATCATTCTCGAAGCGGGCGTGTACTGACATTATTGTGTTACAAAACCTAACGGCGATCTGAAACATGATGAGTGTACATTAAACAGACATGTCGAAGTAATGAGCAGATTGTACATGATCATTGAGCATCTGCCATTTAGACAAGCGAGAATGAATTTGGGTATGGAAAATAGCTCTCCGAGATATCTGCTCATATTTACTATATAAGCAGACAAGGTTCCACTAGTCATTGACAGTAAGTCGAGAGCTATCCTTCCAAGTCCTCGTGATTAAACATATGGCTATACCCAGCATGAAATCAGGAGAAAGCGACCCTTCTTAGGAAGAGAGGGGACCTCCGCCACTGAGCGGAGTCCCACAGTCTTCCAAGAAAGAGGCTCGTGAAGGTGTAAGATAAATGGAATACGACCCCAGACCCGCCCCCAGTAAACCTGTAGTTAAGGACATTCATAAAGAACATGAGCGAGGGTTCCCACATCAGTATGGCAAGACCTACACTGGTCCCTGGCAGTTGTGTTCCATTTGGCTATTTTCCTGGAATATAAGAACATCTATGTGCAAAAAAGAAGAGAGTTTGGGTAACTGAGGCAGATCGGGAAACCCCATTCCCTAGAAACGGCTGGGGAATAGGCGGCCACCATGTAAGGTTTAATATTGAGTTTGAGAGTTTCCGTCGAATTGAAATGTGTTTCTTGGAGGAAAATCAGGTCCGCAGCTTCATGACTTAGATAGCTTAGGATTTTCCTCCGTTTTATCGGATTATTGATTCCTTGTACGTTCAATGAGAAAATCTTACATGGTGCCATCAATCGATAATAGACATTTTAGGTAAGGGCGCTTGAAAACTTACAACATAATCAGAATCTGTACAATAATGACATAAGCACCAAGTATGCTGGCCAATACACCCATATTGAAAAGTATGTACCAAAGTAACTTAGAGAAGAAGCAAAACCCCCAATGAATATGGCGACCAGATGTCTGCGGGAGGAGGCCCTAGAGAGGAAGATAGAGACATAATAAAAGAAAAGAAACACCAGAGTCCATAAGTAACACTGTCTCTGATACTCGTCGAGGCTATTATGGGTAGATGGAGTCGGGTCCCAGATATCTTCAAAATAAGGCAACAAACCGCCCTCGACAAACTCTTCGCTGAGCCGCGGTAAATCCAATATGGCAGGTACAGCGGATATGAGAGTACTGGCAGGAATATTCTGGAAGTCAGCGCATCAAGTCGGCTTCTTTAGAGTCCAAAAACTCCGCTAGTAGATCAGGGTCCTCAAATGTTCTTGTCTGATTGTGAAGCGTGACTCGGAGCTTGGCCGGGTACATCAGGCCATAGCGTGCTTGTAGTTGTTGAAGCCTCGGCCGAAATTCCAGAAAGCGCTTTCGGCGGTCGACCGTGGGTTTAGCCAAGTCAGGATAGAAGGAGACCTTGTGGCTCTCAAACTCCATATGGCCCTTTGCCCGGGAGGCACTGAGAATTTGTTCCACATGTTGATATCTCAAAAGTCGAAAGATGATAGGCCGCGGGGTCTTCCTGTTGAGCGTTATGTTTGTGGGTACACGATGAGCGCGATCGATCTCCAATTCTTTGGTAAAGGTGATTTGGAGCAGGGAAGGGAGGATTTTACTTAAAAACTCCTTCATGTCTCCCAATTCCGCTCCCTCCGGTATGCCCACGAGTCGTAGGTTGTTGCGGCGCGCTCTATTATTGCCATCTTCCACTTCTTTCTGCAAGGCCCGCACCTGACGTTCAACTTTGTCGAGTTTGGACAACCGGACCGCATGGGAGTCTAATATACTCTCCATTTTGTCCTGACGCGAAGAGAGCCCCTCTAGCCTGCCTTGCAGTACACCAAGATCTTCCCTCAGCGCTCGAAGTGCTTCACCGTTTGACTGCACGAGGTCCTTAACCCCTCTAATTTCTGCGAGGATTTCCTGCTGCATTTCGGGGCCCTCGCGCAAAGCCAGCCCCTTCTGCGGGGACGGGGGTTCAGTTTTGGAGCGTTTACCGTGAGAAGCCGCTGGAGATCCAAATTCCAGGCGCGTGGGTTTGGTCCCCGCCATCTCACCAATGTGCCCCGGCAAGATCAGAGCAGAAATTCAAGTATGTCCGGTGTTAATTCAGGATTCTGAGTAGGCCTCTCGGGAGCCTCAGTGTTATGCGACCATCCCGCTGGACATCGGGCTCCGCCCCCTATAATCACAATTTCTGCATATTTTCTATGTTAATTTTACAGAAGACTCATAGGTGCTTATGTGCCTTTATAAAACAGGAGTCCGCTTGACCTCCTAACCTAGGTGATCTGTTATAAAAATTTCTCTCCATATGTCGAGCTACTGCATTAGCACACAGTTAAGCTAACAGTTAACAGTGCATGTTAACACATTAACTGCTTAATGCACTTTTACTAAAAAGGTTCTCCTTTAGTCTAAAGTACGCCAAGTTATGTTACCTCTGTTGGCCTAAGTACACTGCAAGGAAATGCATACAAAGAACTGGATGGCCAGAACTGTGCTCACAACCCAGGTATGCACTATCAGGCCAGGTAAGCGAATTGTTATTTCAGATCAGCTAGAAGTGATCCAATAATATCTAGATATAAATAACTTGCTGTTTCTACATGGTCCACCTGTGTACCTGGAATACAACCCATGATGAGGACACCAGCCAAGACTCAAGAGCTTTCAGATAGTGACTGAGCAGCAAAGAACACCAAGCTCTAGATACCAAAAGTGCAAAACAAAATCATTTTGTTGGACTTTGATGTAAGTTGATTAATCCTTCTTTTAAAAAGCTTCATCCCACTATACTAGGGAACCTGTAGAGATGTCTCTTCATTCCAATAAATACTGCTACAACATTTTAGGAAAACAATGGATTAGTAAGAAGCAGTGTTCTTCCCAGGAGCTTTTGAATGGGTGTGCCACCCGGCTGACTTTAATGAATGCCGTGCAAACTTAACCTGATGAATTGAGAAGGCAAAATGATTTAAGTGATTTTGTAATTAATACTAAAAACCAAAAAGTAACAGTATATCTAACTATAATGTATTAGACATTTAAATTAAATTTGAAATGGTGACAAAAACACATTGTACATGGAACTTCTTGAAAAGCTACGTTGTCTGCAGCTGGTCGGTTTATAGTGCAGCCCACCTGGCTGGGAAACATTTCTGGGGAGAACACCGAGACGATTCCAGAATTCCATACAGTAAAATACAGTGCTCCCTAAAAGCCTTTATACCCTTGCCTTTTTTTAGGCAGCAGAATGTGAAATATGTCCAGTTCAAAATGCATTGAAAGTAGGAGTGGTTTTACTGATCTACTCAACATACTTTACACTTCCAATATAAAAGGGTTTATTTTTTAATGTTTCTATAACTTAAGAACAAGAAGGGGTGCGTTCTTTTTCCTGCTACAGTGGAGTTCCTGAATTACCTGCTCATTGGCCCCTGGAGTCCTGCTGAGGCGGTTCTGATTGGAGCGGCTTCCTAAGAGGGCTATATCTGCATTACCTGCTCATTGGCCCCTGGAGTCCTGCTGAGGCGGTTCTGATTGGAGCGGCTTCCTAAGAGGGCTATATCAGCTGAGCCCTTCTCGCGGGACGCGAAGCGGGCGCGTCTCGTGGGCGTGACCAAAGGGGCAGGCCCTGCCCCTTCGGCGACAGTTCGGCGTTCGAGGTTCCCTGTTATGGGGAAGAGGAGGAAGCGCTATCCACAACCTGTGCAGCCCAAGGTGGGGAAAGTGGTGGGCCCGATGGACGCCCATGTTTCTGTGGGAGAGGTGCCGCCGGTGTCCGCTCCACCTTGTGAAGGTTCGTTGGAGTTATCAACAGTGAGTACTCCTTCCTCTAACAATGATTCCCGTATTCTGGGGTCTACTCCCCCCAGTACAGAGATTGAGCAATTGCCTGATAAAGCTTTATCTGTCTCAAGTTCACCTAAAAAGGCTCCAGATGAGGAATTGCTTCCGGAGTCTTTTCTACGTATGGCTGAACTATCTCCCCCTCTACCTTCAGTAATAAGTTTTTCTCCCGTCGGTGAGGTGTCGGCCCCACCAGTTGACTTGTCTTTGAAGGATATTTGGCTTGCTACTTCCCGTATTGAGTCGGTGTTGAGTGTGTCTTTGCAGAAAATTTCAGATTTCTCTAAAGTGACTGTACAGAAACTGTCCGATCAGGATAAGCGTTTGAATGCAGTGGCTCAACGGTTAACAACAATGGAATCTGATGGTGTGGCTCATCAGAATATGTTGTCTACTTTTGTGCAGGACTTTAGTGCTTTACACCGCCAAGATGAGATGTTGGAGAATTCTTTGCGATCTAAGAATCTCCGGCTGCTGAATTTTCCACGTACACATTACCTATCCCCATTGATATTATTTCAGAAATATTTAAAGGAGAATTTGTTGATAGCAGATTTTAATACAATTATGGTGTCAAAAATATATTATGTTTTCCCACGTAGTTTAGTTCAGCCACTTGGTGATGAGGTAGAGGTGGTTCCTTCTCAAGCTTCTTCTACTTTAGATGTTTCAGCTTTTATAGAATCAACCTCGGATGATATTTCCTCTCGGGCCACGTTGTTGGTTACCTTATTTTCGGAGATAGATAAAGATAGAATTGAGAGAGCTTATTTTAAGAAAAAATCAGAGAAGTTTTGTTGTCAGATAGTTCAGATGTTCCCTGATGTATCCAGGGCCACGCAAGTGCGACTCAAGTCGTTTTTAGACTTGCATCCACGGGTCTTGGCCCTCTGAGCGGTTTTTCATCTTAAATTCCCATGTAAATGTTTGATACTTCATCAGGGTGAAAGATATGTTTTTTTTTAATCTGCTCAGTTGTTAGATTTCCTAAAAAGCAAGGGTGTATAGGTGATTTACTCCAGGGATCGATGGTAGAGTGAGATTATTATATTTCTTTTTTTTTTTTTTAGCTTTGATTTTAAATATGGATGCACCCCCTTGAAGTGGTTGCCCACTTTATTTCCTTCTGTATTTTAAGTTTGGATGGATTTATTATTGAGTATTTGTTTGTTTCTTGTAATGTATGCATACAACTTTATAAATAAATAATTTAAAAAAAAAAAAAAAACCGAACAAGAAACAAAAAGTACTAATTGTGTAAGTCACCACACCCTTTAACACAGCAAACCAAATTAATTCTAGTTCCAAAAATTTTAATTGAGCTGATCTGAACATTTTAGCATGAAGTATCAAGCTCTTTCTGTTGTATGAAGTGAATTTGAAGCAAAAAAAAAAAAAAGGTCTAAATATGCCCAACATGGCATTCCTAAATAAACTTTATTTTGGAGTTATCCAAAAAGGTAGAGTAGGGAAGGCTATAAAAATAATTCAATATGCTGGTATATCCCTTGGGGCACTGTTAGGTCTATTATTGTGAAATGGAACAGTTTGGTGCAATCCTCCAAATTCAGTAGCATGTATTAAGAAAACTACCAAGGAAGTTCACCAACGTCTAACACTACTTTATAAAGTTTCTGGCCAAGACAATTCCAAGACTGCTCCACAAACATGGCCTGTATGGGATGGTGGCAAAAAGGAAGCCACTGCTGAAGACAGTGCAGCTGCATTTTTGGTCCACAGTGATGGTTACCATAGTGTGCCTGATGCATGCTAAACCTCACACTAACCATTAGCACACACTTCAGTAAACATGCCCCCAATATCACCATAAAAGTACTGCCAGTCCTCCCTGGATCCTCTGTGAGCATTCTTAGGAAACTGGCCTTAGGGCCAGTAAACTAAAGGATTGGCTATCATTCATAAGTGTTCCAGAGAGATGAAACCACCGACCAGTGAGTGACTTCTGTTCTGAACAAATTCAGAAAAGTTGTAAAGTAGTGGTTCTCATCTTTACCACCATTAAGTCCTCCCAGTAGCTCCATGTAGGCTTCAATACTAAACCAGAAAAGCTACAAAACCGATAAAGGGGATGAACACTCCCTAAGCTAAACAGGTTGGGATTTGGAGAAGAGTGACAGCGGAGATATGATAGAGATTTACAGTACACAAACATTAGCAAGGTGGAATAATTTAAATAGGGAACAGTTATTTACAGAATTAATGGACATGCCTTGAAAGTGATTTACAGCAAAGTTAAGGAATTTTTTTTAAAGTTAATGTACACTTAAGCTGTTGAGTTTGTTGCTGGAAGATGCGATCAAAGTTAATATGGCTGAGGACAAGTCCATTAACTATTAGCCAGGTAAATATGGAAACTGTAGAAAGGGACTTATAGGGGTACTGTGGTCTCAAGGAGAAAGTTTGGTGAGTAAAATTAGCTTAAAAAGTGCTTTAAGGGGTATGTTTACTAAAACCCCGTTAAGTGCGTGCCGCGCTACTGTGCGGGATGCCATATAAGGAGTGGGCGTTTCAGTCTGAAAAAGCAAACCGGGATTAATCATGCGCTAATGTGTGCTGTGCGCCGCGCACATTAGCGCATGAGAAATGTGCACGGGAAGCATAAGTGGCGCGCTGATGTGCATGCATAGGAACAGAGCCACAGTACAATGGTGAAGACACTGACCGATGATGCAGGGATCATGGGTTCAATCCCCCACTGTGCCCAATAAAGAAGGCTGGCTGAGGCATTACCTGTTAATATGAATTTTATTTTAATTACTGCTACTAGCAAACGCACTCTGAAAGCACTGTAACATAAGGCGCCCCATAAGGTACCCCAGAGGGCACATTTTAAAGTGCACTGTCTGCCAAGGCACCCTAGAATGTTGCTTATAGGGCGCATTATAGGGTGCCGTATGAGGTACCGCTAGGTCACAGCACTGTTTTTGATGGCGGCACTGTGCAGTTTAAGGAATGAAAATCATAAGTAGGTGCACTGACATGCAAGGCGGAGCAGCAGTGGAGCACAATGGTTAAGACACTGACCAATGATGCAGGAGTCATGGGTTCAATCCCCCACTGTGTCTAATGAAGAAGGCTGGCTGAGGCATTACCTGTTATAGGTAATATTGCTGTAGGGGGCGTTTTATTTTTATTTTAATTAGTGCTGCCAGCAAACACACCATCAAAGTATTGTAACATAAGGTGCTGCATAAGGCGCCTCATAGGGTACCCCAGAGGGCACATTTTAAAGTGCACTGTCCGCCACGGCACCCTACAATGTTGCTGAACGGGTGGCCCATAGGGCGCCATATAGGGTGCCCTATGAGGCACAGCAAGGTCATAGCACTGTGTTTGATGGCAGCACTGTGCATTTAAACGCATGGAAATCTGAAGTAGGTGCGCTGACATGCAAGGAGGAACAGCAGTGTAGCACAGTGGTTAAGGCACTGACTGCTGATACAGGGGTCATGAGTTTGCTCCCCAGTGTGCCTAATACGTAAGGCTGGCTGAGGCATCAGCTTTGCAATGTACGTATTGTTTCATGCAGCACTTTATTTGTATTTTATTAATTGCTGCCAGCAAACACGCCCTCACGTACCGTAACTGAAGGTGCCGCATAAGGCACCCTATAAGGCACTCCATAGGGCACATTATAAAGTGCACTGTCCGCAATGGCACCCTAAAATGTCCCCTATAGGGCACCCTATAAGTCGCTCCACAGGATAACGTATAGTGCACCTTATATGGACGGTAACCATAAGGTGCCCTATAGGGCGCCCTATAAAGCGCCCTCTGAGGCACCTTATGGGTACAGTACGCTGAGAGTGTTTTTGCTGGCAGCAATAATGTACATTAAAAAGAGATAATGCTTTGGGCAGCCCTATCAAATAACCCCACTGTGGGTTTAAACCCATGACCTCTGGCTCCACAGGCAGTGAAGTAACCAGTGGGCTACAGCTCTATAGCTGCTAGCAAGCCCCTGGCTGGCTGCAGAGGGACTGCACGTCACCACACAGACAGTCTGCTGTGGTCACCAGAATACGGTTAGCCCACCCGTACCCATGATGCACTGCACATGCAAATCAGCTGTCTACAGATGATCACAAGATGGGGTATGCACCCCCACAGCACCTCGGACTGGTAGCGGGAACTGACCATGTGCACCCCCACAGCACATAAGAACATAAGATATGCCATACTGGGTCAGACCAAGGTCCATCAAGCCCAGTATTCTGTTTCCAACAGTGGCCAAGCTAGGTCATATGTACCTAGCAGTTTCCCCAAGAGACACAAGTTCCACAATGCTTGTACTGGGTCAAGCATTGATATCTTCGGTCACTTCTTAATAATGGTTTATGGACCTTTTCTCCAGGAACCTGTCCAAACCTTTTTTAAACCCAGCTACACTAACAGCCTTTACTACATCCTCCAGTAACAAATTCCAGAGTTTGATTACACGTTGAGTGAAAAAATATTTTCTTTTATTAGTCTTAAATAGTTTACCCTGTAGCTTCATTGCATGTCCCCTAGTCTTTCTATATTCTGATAAGGTAAACAATCGATCTACGTTTACCCGTTCCACTCCGTTCATTAATTTATAGACTTCTATCATATCTCCCCTCAGCCGTCTCTTTTCCAGGTTAAAGAGCCCTAACCCTTTTAGCCTTTCTTCATAGGAGTATCCTTCCATCCCCTTTACCATTTTGGTGGCTCTTCTCTGTACCTTTTCTAAAATCGCTATATCCTTTTTAAGATAAACACCTCGGCCTGGTAGGGGGTACTGACCGTGTGTTTTACTGGCACAGAGTAGTTACACACCGTCACATTGTGCGGGTACTGTGCTCACCCTGAGGGTGCGATGAGGCGCCCAGCACCAGGTCCACAGCACCTTCCATAGCAGAAATAGGCCATGCTGCAGGTCCCCAGCAGTGCTAATGTGTGAGATAGGTAGTTTCTACAGACACACCTTGGATATATCTGTATGTCTCAGTCAGGTGTAGCCCCTATGGACCCCTAGGAGGATTATGTACCACCACCCTCCTCCACCTCCAGGATTGAGAGTGGTAAATAGGGTCTCCCACCAACAGATCCACATTCTACCTCCCTGCAATGGTGGCAGTAGAGGGGACCATCAACCCTGGTCCTGCTGGGGAACAGACACCCTACAGGGCAGTCAATGCAGCTCTGTACACATCCATAACGCAATAGCAGACAGACATTAGGCCTGGATATGCTAAGCTGCACCCCACCACTATCTGATATTCTCCTGCAGCAAGCCTTCAGCCGCTGCACCCTGCAAGGTGCTCCATCAGGACACATACCAGCTGCAGACAGTCTGCTAGCTAGTCCATAGTGCATGTTCCTGGTGGAAATGCGTGCACCCAGAACTGGGATGTCAGCATACACACCAAGCAGATAAGTCAGTGACTGGGCCCCAAAAGGAAACCCATAAATATCACATGAGAGAAATACTACATAGCACTATGGGGGTGCCTAGCCATGCTGTGGTCACTGCACAGTCAGGGTGAGAGTGATCTCCCAGCAGGACATGCTCTGGCCACCCTGTCTGTGCAGGTGGTGGCCGGGCACTACAATGTCCCAGCCAGTGCCCTATGCCCAGTGCAGATGCATCCTGGCCAGGCCACCCTGTCCGGGCTATACCCATGGTACCTTGCTCCTCATTATGCACATTGGCGGGCCAATACTGGCAACAGTGCTGGCAGTGTGGGCTGTGGAGGGTGTTTGCAGCTACCACACACTGGATGGACAGACACACACTCCCACACCTATGCCAGCATTGTGCTACTATAGAGGAGTTTAGCAGCCCTGGCCACCACACCAGTCCTGGGCACAGTACAGGCATGGATATGGTACGCAATACTGTTGGGGGTCACTCCCCAGGGTGGTAAACACTGTTAGAGACCAGACCTGAAGTACACACCGCAGACATCAGAAAGATTGTTATGATGGAGCTCAATCAGCAAACTGTGCTTAACGTAGGAATTGCTATCTGCCAGTAATCATAGCAAACATTTGTTAGCTGTGTACCGTATACCCAGGTGTAGGGTGGCATTGCTAAGATATGCAAGTGCTATTATTGGGAGATGCACGCAGGGCCCTATGTCCTGCCTCTCCAGGAGGCATTGGCCAATGGGGCCTGTGGGTGTGGGTGTGTCTGCCCCTGTTGGCTGCTGCTTTACGGCAGAGGTTCCCAACTCCAGTCCTGGTGTGCCCAACACTGTTCGGGTTTTCATGCTGTCCCTCATGAATATGCATGAGATACATCTGCATACCATGGGGGTGGTGCATAGATATGCAGCACAGGCATCTTTATTAGAGGCAGCATGGAACCTGAATGGTGTTTGGCCCTCCAGGACTGCATTTGGGAGACTCTGCTCTAGGTAATGCGCCTGTTTATGTTGTCTGTGCTCGGTGGGGTAAAATATAGGCGTATTAACCATGCGTATGTTCTCTGCAATAAAGGTTTGTCCGTACTATCACGGTTTAGTTGTGGGAAAAATATGTGGACTGGATTGGCAGTAGCCCCAGCTGGGCTTTGAACCTGTGACCTTCTGTTCTTGCACACACTGTCTGTGTGCACTGCACCACCGTGTTGGCACAGATATGCTGCATTCCCTGGGGAGTCCATGACTGTACATCCGACAGGGCCTGTTTGTTGCAGTGCATGGCACCCACCTGGACAGGGCTAGGCCATGGTCTGCTGTTGCCACCAGCTGCTGCCACCTCCACCACCAGTACCGCTCCATCCTTAGATTGGAGACAGCATAAACCCTGAAGGATTTGTGGCCCTCCAGGACTGCATTTGGGGGAATCTGCCCTAGGTAATGTGCATGTTTCTGGTGTCTGTGCTCTGTAGGGTAAAATAGAGGTGTTTGAGCCATGCTTATGTTCTCTGCAATAAAGGTTCGTCTTTACTATCATGATATAGTTGTGGGTAAAATATGGGGACTGGATTGGCAGGAGCCCCAGCTGGGGCTTGAACCTGTGACCTTTTGTCTCCAAACACACTGGTTGTGTGCACTGCACCACCATGTTGACACAGAGACAGTGCATTCCCTGATGATACCATGACTGTTTGTCCTGCAGGGCCTGTCTGTTGCAGTGCATTGCACCCACCTACACAGGGCTAGGCCATGGTCTGCTCTGGGCAGCTGCAACTGCCCCCCTCCACCTCCAGTACCCCTGTGCCACCATGCTGACATGCCCTTCTGCTGGTGGTGCTGGTGGTACGCAGTCTCAGGCCATCCTGTGCGCGGGTAGGCGGCTGCCTATGGTGTGGGTTCTGGGGTAGGGGTGCCTGCATATCTGTCCGCACATCCCCCAATCACCGCCTGCCAATGTTCTGTGCCCTTGGGGGTATCTGCTGGGTACTACCCCCAGTGACACTGTGCTAAACACTCTCGTGCCCATGTTGGGCCCTCATCAGTTGCTGTCTGGCTGCTGTTCAGTTTCAGCATTCCTAAGTGCCATCTAGGCATCTGCCTAGTCCGCACTGTGCCCCAGCTGCATGTGCCGCCTGCAGCCCTCTGTATCCCCTTCCCCAGCATCTGTCCAGTTGCCCATTCCGACCTGCCCACCCTGCTGTTGTGGAAATGTGCATGCCATAGGTAACCTGTCCAATGGAGAGGGAAACCCTGATCAGTGCTATTTCACTGTGGTATCATTCACCTTGTATGGGGACGGAGCGTAGACCCTTCTAAAATTCATATTTATTTTTTGGGGCTTTCTTGGGAGTGTTTTTTGATGTTTCCCATTACTATCACTATTGCCCAGCTTGATTATAATTTTTTTCATTTTTGTTGGGGTCATTTTCAATGTTTATTTGTATTTTTGTTCCGTGCACATGTATCACACTTATCACTGTCTTGTAGGTTTCCCTGGTTTTGCTGTACATTGTTGACAGAAATGGTTTCTCTTCCCTTTAAATCGGCTCTACCGCGAGGTTTTCACTCGCGGTATTTTTTTACTTGAATTTCAGCCCCGCTCGTGTGCGGGGAGCCTCTCCCCTCCCACTCTCCACCCATTGACCCCTTCTCTCCGCCCCTGGGGAGCCTTCCTCCGCCCTCCGGGAGCCTTTCCACGCCTTTATTGCACAGTAGCGCGCCACGCACATGAGCGGGCACTTTAGTGTGGCGCGCACCTGTGCGGGGCACAAAAACGCACATGAGCACAGTTTAGTAAACATACCCCTAAAGTGTTGTACCTTGCAAGAGGCCACGCCAATTATGTTTATGAACAACTTGATATGTGAAGTATATTATTAGGATCATATTCTGTAAAGGACGACTAAACAAAGCTTATTCTCACAAGGAGTTTGCCATAACTAGAACCTGACTAATATGTTTATGCAAGCTAATCTCTCTGGAACTCTCTTCCAGACAATCTCAGATCCATTAAAGGACCTGCAAACATTTTGAAAGGAAATCAAGACATTTCTATTCCTTGAACATTTTAAGGCCCACTGGAGCAGAACATAAAACTACCAACTTATCAGCAGCATCACAAAGCCTACCTCCCATAATGTAATATCATATACCTTGTATCTCTGTTATCTGAATATATGTTACGAACAATCATTTTGTAAATTTCTTTATCACTTTGAAATTGTCTTTGGTTATAATGTTAAACAAAACATGTTACACAGAACGGAAGCATAACTGTAAACTGCCTTTGATCACTGGAAAGGGTGGTATAGAAAAAGTGACAAATAAAAATAAAATAAAAATCTATGCAATGCACAGATATTGTTAAAGATTAAGGCAAAAGCATTACAGAGTGACAAAACAAAATTGTGCAATGTGGCATTTTTTTCCTAATAAAAAAGGAGCTGCGTCCAAGCTAATGGAGGTCGTTACAGGTGATCACTCGAGTATCTGTAATCTTCCTCTCTAAAGCTTTAGCAGAACTTTGTTATTGTTAAGGCAGAATTCTATGTGTGTTGTGTTTTCATTTCTTCTCACTTGCTTCTGGGACTAGAGATAGAAAACCAACGGCTGAGGAAAGATCCCCTGCTTGGTGCCCCTGACTAGGAATTAGTTACAGGCAGCAGAAACCACCACCTCTTATTTCAGGGAAGAAGCAACAGGGGAATCATCTCCCAGTTATTTTCAAGTGACCCAGATATACCTAGTATGGCATTTCTTATGTAGCCTCAACCTCTGCTTTGCTAATGCAATAATTTAATTTCAAACTATTGTAAAACTGACTAACCCTGTCCACTAAAAGGACACTGATATATATAAATGTAGAAAACTACTCTTCTACAGCTTCACTCTCCTTCTCCAGCAGTGAGAAACAAAATTGTCCTCTGCTTTAACTGCAGCAGTTCTTCTCCCTCCCACTCTTTTCTATCTTTGACCCTGCAGTTTCCTCCCGACATTCAGCTCTAGCTTTCATTGAAGAGGAGGTAGACAGACTCATTCATGCCCAATTCCTCCCTGCTTCAAACAGACAAGACAGTCTGCATTATTCTTGCCTATTAGGCCCTGGGTATGAAGGAAGAGGCAGGTAGGCAGGCTTGCTTGTAGCCCTGATGCCTCCCTGTTTTGGTGGTTGGGCAGGCAATGAGGCAAAAGTCACAAATTGCTTCTTGTGGTGTTATCCAGTGCTATCCACTTAACTCACAGGTTGAAAGCACTAATAAAAATAGCATTATTAGTCTCCTGGATGAGCTATGGAAGAGTAAAAACATTGCTTGCAACAATATCCTCGATCACCAGTAGTCTGTGTGAGCCTCTGTGCAGCAGAACTGAAAAATATAAAACTAATGCATGCATCCTGGACCTAGAAAGCTTTGTATCCAAATATGGCTACAGTTCAGATAGAGTACCTGCCACTGTTCCAGTATTGGTTTTATTTTGTATCTATCCCATGTATGCATGCATGAATGCTGTCATTGTTTAACATACTGTGACCTCTGCTGGAGATGCACTCCAAGCTTTCAGTGACATGCGATATCACCCACTTGTGTGCCAGATTCAATCTTGCTGCCTAAGGAAACATCCATGACAGGTGAGCAACAATGCTTTTCAGTCTACCCTTCTCTCTTCTACTCTCTCCTGGCCTTCACTCTCTCTGCCCTGTGCATATTGATAAAAAGTGAAAATTAAAAAATGTTACTGGACTCCTTTTGTATTGTCTGTACTTTGTCAAAGTCTTGAGAGATTTCAAGGCTCATCATATTCTTTGGCTTATCAGTAAAATACTTTGAGTTTCTATAGGTACTTACAGGGAGGGATGTTTTTTGCAGGCATACTGATGCAGTTTTGACAAAAAAAACTTTCTATATATCATGCGACAAAGCAGAATATCCTACCAAAGGTGCACTTTTTCTCAACAACAGGGGGTGGGGGGGGGAGAGAGGCAGTGTTTCATGTTTCTTTTTTTTTTTTTTTTAACTTTTGTTGGCAAGGTCATAGAACACATTGCCTAGCCCTGCTGGAATTATTCAAGTTGCTGGGCAACTAAGGAAGCTAGAGACAGGAACAAGTGCAGCCAGCAAGTTTAATAAAATGTTTTGTA
Organism: Ichthyophis bannanicus; assembly: GCA_033557465.1. Taxonomy (NCBI): domain Eukaryota; kingdom Metazoa; phylum Chordata; class Amphibia; order Gymnophiona; family Ichthyophiidae; genus Ichthyophis; species Ichthyophis bannanicus. Next base: position 1,191,477,896 of record CM066032.1, read on the forward strand.
TCCATATGACCCATTTTCCTTCCCCAAATCACCCTGTATCTTCAACTCTGGGAACTCCATTAGTCTCCGACATGCACACATAGTGCTATTTGTCAGTCAGGAGACCTTCTTCCTTTCACAGGCCTACACTGTCTCTGCAATAGAAATTGGAGCTGGCCAAATGACTGACCCTATGGATGAGAAAGCTGAATTCAGACACTCGATGCCGAGCAGACTGCTACATTCTTAGCCACAGAGCCAGACCTTAAAATGACATTGTTTTGGATTCCAAAGCTTATGTATACAACCTGGAAAATGTTCTTTGTTTATAGATGTTGAAATGACAAGGACCACTATTTTACAGAAGTATGTTCGATGTAATAATATTTTAAGCTCTAATTTTGGAGCTTTTTACATTTGTTAATTTTTAAGTTTGTTTATGAGCTGGTAGCTTCCACCTGTTCCTTTGGTCACTAAAGGACAGAAACGCGTGCCATAAACCTTCATTTGCAACTACTTGGAGGATATTTTCCTGTTCTCTCTTCCCCCACCCCCCAACATACCTAGTCATATGCTAAGCAGGACTGGCACAACCACTAGACAAACTAGGCAGTTATCTAGGGTAGCAGCTTTTTCGGGGAGGGAGGTGCAGCAATGAACAGCTACAGTCAAAGCAATGGGTCCTGGCAGCCACACAAACTCAAAAGGTTATCAGTGCATACTTTTACCTGCAGGAAGAATGGGTGATATGCAAATTTCACCCATTTATCCCTGTAAGCGACTTTTGGAAATTTCCCTCATTATGTATGTATTTACAAAACAAAGTTTAACATTTAAAACATATAATGTCTAGATATGCATTTTTATAGTATTCAGGGAGGGATAGTTTTGAGATGATTATACATAGATTAAACAAAATCTTGAGGGGCGCTAGGGATCTGAAAGCTAATTGTGAGGGGGCACAAAGCTGAACTTTCATGTGGGGTACCTAACACTCTTGTACCAGATCTGATGCTAGAGCCATGCGCCAGGGCTCCTTTCAGAAAGCTGCTATCATGGACCCTAAATCAAGGCACAAGGAGTCACAATTTAGCAAAAAACATGACTCCCCTCCCCCTCAAAAGCCATGAGCACCTTCAGCCAACCTATAAGACTCTTCTATAAAGCAGTGCACCACACTGCTGCTGAGCCATCTCGACTTAACTATTTTTCGAAGCAAAACTGTTCAATGTGATTTTTATCCCCTTTACAATCTGACCCTTTTTTATACAGTACATTGCGGAATCACAGAAAAATTAAACCTGCATTATGATGAAACATGGTGAATAGATTATTTATATGATAATTTGATTTTCATGTTCTAGGTGCTAAATCTCTTCAGTGTTTTTTAAATAATAAGAATCTGACTACCATGGCACCTGGCGGGCACCCACCCTGCAGATTTTGCCTCCTCCTCATGCTACAGTGAGGGCTCTGTAAGCCGGGTGAATTGTTTTACATCGGAGCCCACAACAAAGCAGCAAACATACATATAGAACCTGATAACATCATGTGACAACAGATTACCATGCTTAAACAACATTCCTACGTATTACAGGTTCTGTAAAAAAAAACAGTATTAATTAAATCATTTTTAAAAACATGTAGGAGCCACTATTTGCTCAGGTAGGAGCATTTTAAGCATGTGATATTTACCATGCCCCAGACTCAAGGATCCACCCCCTCTGCACTACTCTTCAATATCTACATGCAAGCCCTCTACCGAACCATCCAACATAAACTACCACCTTCTGTGCTGACAAAGTTCTATGTAAACCCCTATGACTGATAGAAAAGTGGTATATCAAAAAAAGTGTAAATCAATAAATGCTGTACACAACAATTAACCTAACCAAACCCTCCTAGCACGACTTACAATAATGCTTCACAGATGTTTCCAAATTGCTAGCCACGAACCACCTATCAATAAACTTCAAGAAAACCAAATCCTTATTCATCACGAAGAATGACACATTCACCCCACCAACTTCCCTCACCCTCAACCACAATGAACTCCAAGTCCGTCACGAAGTAAAATACCTGGGAGTCACCCTAGACCGTCACCTCTTCCTGAAGTCTCAAGTAACGAACACCACAAAGGCATTATACTACAAAACCAGAACTCTACATCGCCGACTGCTACTCACCCCATCCGATTTCTGCTTTCCCCTACAAGTTCTGATCATACCGCATGTTGACTACTGCAACTCCATCTACTACGGACTACCACACTCGATGCTCCTCCCTCTTCAAACCACCCTCCACATGACAGCCCACATCATCCAAGGAGCCTCCAGATGTGATCACATCACCCCCACCATCATCAAGCATCTGCACTGGCTTCCACTACAAAGCAGAATATAATACAAAATCATATTAATGATATTCAAAACTCTCAACAACCTATCATCCCCTACCTTCAAACCTTTATTGGACCACCCCAAAAGACAGACCCCCATACACATGCCACTAGAGACATCCTAGCCACTCCCCCAGTAAAAACTAAAAGCACTCAACCGGCCCTTTGCAAGATCTTTTGAGCTCTATGGGATATGTTTACTAAACTGCGCTACTGTGCGCTGCGCGACGTTAGCGTGCGCTAAGGTACCTTAGCGCACGCTAATGTCGCGTACGGGGCCCAAATATTCACGCTCATGTCGTGGCGCGCCAATGTGCGATGAAGGCGTGGAAAGGCTCACGGAGGGCGGAAGAAGGCTCCCCAGGGGCGGAGAGAAGGGGTCAATGGGTGGAGAGTGGGAGGGGAGAGGCTCCCCGCACATGAGCGGGGCTGAAATTCAAGTAAAAAAATACCGCGAGTGAAAACCTCGCGTTAGAGCCGATTTAAAGGGAAGAGAAACCATTTCTGTCAGCAATGTACAGCAAACCCAGGGAAACCTACAAAACAGTGATAAGTGTGATACATGTGCATGGTACAAAAGTACAAATAAACATTGAAAAGGACCCCAAAAATTTTTAAAAAAATTATAATCAAGCTGGGCAATAGGGATAGTAATGGGAAACATCAAACAACACTCCCAAGAAAGCCCCAAAAAATAAATATGAATTTTGGAAGCGTCTACGCTCCGTCCCCATACAAGGTGAATGATCCCACAGTGAAATAGCACTGATCAGAGTTTCCCTCTCCACTGGACAGGTTTCCTATGGCATGCACATGTTCCACAACAGCAGGGCGGGCATGTCGGAATGGGCAACTGGACAGATGCTGGGAAAGGGGATACAGAGGGCTGCCGGCGGCACATGCTGTGGTGCAGCTGGGGCACAGTGCGGACTAGGCAGATGCCTAGGTGGCACTTAGGAATGCTGAAACTGAACAGCAGCCAGACAGCAACTGATGAGGGCCCAACATGGGCACGAGAAGGTTTATCACAGTGTCACAGGGGATAGTACCCAGCAGGTACCCCCAAGGGCACAGAACATTGGCAGGCAGTGTTGGGGGAAGCGTGGACGCCTATGCAGGCACCCCTACCCCAGAACACGCACCATAGGCAGCCGCCTACCTGCACACTGGATGGCTTGAGACTGCACACCACCAGCAGAAGGGTATGTCAGCATGATGGCAGAGGGGTACTGGTGGTGGAGGGGGGCAGTGGCAGCTGCCCAGAGCAGACCATGGCCTAGCCCTGTGTAGGTGGGTGCCATGAACTGCAACAGACAGGCTGTGTCTGACAAACAACCATGGTATCTCCAGGGACTGTACTGTCTCTGTGAGCTCAGTGTGGTGCGGTGAGCACAGCCAGTGTGTTCATGAGCAGAAGGTCACAAGTTCAAGTCCCAGTTGGGGCTACTGCCAATCCAGTCCCCATATTTTACCCGCTACCAAACCGTGATAGTAAGGACAAACCTTTATTGCAGAGAACATACGCATGGTTAATACTGCCAACATGGCTTCAGAGAGTTCCACGGCGTTGAAACCCTCCTCACCACTCTCTGCAACAACATCATCACAGGCATTGATAACATCCGCCAAGGCTTTGCTCTCATCTTCTTAGACATTGCTGCGGCTTTTGACTCTGTACATCACGATCTGCTAATAGGGCGACTAAAAGAAAAAGGCATCAATAACACTGCCCTGGAGTGGTGCAAGTCATACCTTGATCAGAGATGGCAGTACGTTACCTCAGGAACCACAACATCCACACCTTACCACCAAAAGCAAGGCGTACCACAAGGATCATCCCTATCCTCACTCTTTTTCAATATATACATACAACCGGTTTGCAATATCATCAGGTCCTTCAAGGTTGAATGCTTGATATACGCAGATGACATCCTCCTATATATGCCTTTCTCCACAGTTCATATGGACCTTTCCCCGCTAGCTAAATGTTTTGATGCAGTATCCGAATGGCTTCAATCCCAGAACCTCCGAATTCAACACAAAAAGACCGAGGTTCTCTTCATCACCAGGGACCCACTTTTCACCCCCCCATCCCATATAAAGGTGAAAGAAGCTGAGCTCCAATCAAAACCTTCCATTCGCTACCTTGGAGTCACTTTTGACCAACGCATGGATCTGAAACTACACATAACCAACGTAGTCAGAGCAATCTACCTCAAGATCCGGACTCTTCGACATCTTCGCCCCCTGCTTGATCCTGATGACTTCAGAACTATATTTCAAGCCTTAACCTTACCACACCTTGACTATGCCAATGCCATTCTCCAAGGCCTCCCACACTCCACATTAAACCCTTTGCAACTCGCCATGAATACCGCTGCTAGAGTCCTCTACGGAGCATCAAGAAGGGACCATATAACACCCATCCTAGAGCAACTCCACTGGCTCCCCATACATGGCAGAATATTATTCAAAACACTACTACTAACATTCAAGGCCACTAAAAGCATCACCTCCTCCTCTCTAATAGACCTCATTCAGGCCGTCCCACCCAACAGATCCAGGAGAACGATATCAACAAATACTCTAATCATCCCAAAAGCAGCAACAAAATGCCTATCAGTGACATCTAACAGGGCCTTCAGATTCTATGCCCCTAAGTACTGGAACGCTCTACCCCCAGAAATTCGTGCTATCACTGATTTATCCCTTTTCAGAAAGGCACTCAAATCCCACCTCTTCCCCCAATATTACTTGACCAACTAACCAATCTTATTCACTACCCAAACTAAGAACAAATCCTGTTATGTATACTTGTAAATACTCTTGTAAATACTCTTGTAAATAGTTGCAGTAATGACGTCCCATGTTTTATCCAAGTTCTCTAACCTTGTTCTCTGTAAAACCTAACAGTTTGTTGTTATGGTATGTTGTTATATTGTGAACCGCGCTGATTCTGAATAGAGCGGTATATAAGAGCCTGTAATAAATAAATAAATACGCCTATATTTTACCCCACCGAGCACAGACACCATAAACAGGCGCATTACCTAGAGCAGAGTCTCGCAAATGCAGTCCTGGAGGGCCAAACACCATTCACGTTCCATGCTGCCTCTAATAAAGATGCCTGTGCTGCATATCTATGCACCACCCCCATGGTATGCAGATGTATCTCATGCATATTCATGAGGGACAGCATAAAAACCCGAACAGTGTTTGGCACACCAGGACTGGAGTTGGGAAACTCTGCCGTAAAGCAGCAGACAACAGGGGCAGACACACCCACACCCACAGGCTCCATTAGTCAATGCCTCCTGGAGAGGCAGGACATTGGGCCCTGCGTGCATCTCCCAATACTAGCCCTTGCATATCTTAGCAATGCCACCCTACACCTGGGAATACGGTACACAGCTATCAAACGTTTGCTATGATTACTGGCAGATACCAATTCCTACGTTAAGCACAGTTTGCTGATTGAGCTCCATCATAGCAACCTTTCTGCTGTCTGTGGAGTGTGCTTCAGGTCTGGTCTCTGACAGTGTTTACCACCCTGGGGAGTGACCCCCAACAGTATTGCGTACCATATCCATGCCTGCACTGTGCCCAGGACTGGTGTGGTGGCCACGGCTGCTAAACTCCTTTAGAGTAGCACAATGCTGTGACAGTGGGAGTGTGTGTCTGTCTATCCAGTGTGTGGTGTCTGCAAACACCCTCCACAGCCCACACTGCCAGCACTGTTGCCAGTATTGGCCTGCCAATGTGCATAATGAGAAGCATGGTACCATGGGTATAGCCCGGACAGGGTGGCCTGGCCAGGATGCATCTGCACAGGGCATAGGGCACTGGCTGGGACATTGTAGTGCCCGGCCACCACCTGAACAGACAGGGTGGCCACAGCATGTCCTGCTGGGAGATCACTCTCACCCTGACTGTGCAGTGACCACAGCATGGCTAGGCACCCCCATAGTGCTATATAGTATTTCTCTCATGTGATATTTATGGGTTTCCTTTTGGGGCCCAGTCACTGACTTATCTGCTTGGTGTGTATGCTGACATCCCAGTTCTGGGTGCACGCATTTCCACCAGGAACATGCACTATGGACTAGCTAGCAGACTGTTTGCAGCTGGTATGTGTCTTGATGGAGCGCCTTGCAGGGTTCAGCGGCTGAAGGCTTGCTGCAGAATATCAGATAGTGGTGGAGTGCAGCTTAGCATATCCAGGCCTAATGTCTGTCTGCTATTGCGTTATGGATGTGTACAGAGCTGCATTGACTGCCCTGTAGGTGTCTGTTCCCCAGAAGGACTGGGGTTGATGGTCCCCTCTACTGCCACCATTGCAGGGAGGTAGAATGTGGATCTGTTGATGGGAAACCCTGTTTACCACCCTCAGCCCTGGAGGAGGAGGGTGGTGGTGGTACATAATCATCCTAGGGGTCCATAGGGGCTACACCTGACTGAGACATACAGATATATCCAAGGTGTGTCTGCAGAAACTACCTATCTCACACACTAGCACTGCTGGGGACCTGCAGCATGACCTATTTCTGCTATGGAAGGTGCTGTGGACCTGGTACTGGGCGCCTCACCGCACCCTCAGGGTGAGCACAGTACCCGCACAATATGACGGTGTGTAGCTACTCTGTGCCAGTAACACACACGGCCAGTACCCCCTACCAGGCCGAGGTGCTGTGGGGGGTGCACATGGTCAGTTCCCCCTACCAGGCCAAGGTGCTGTAGGGGTGCATACCCCATCTTGTGATCATCTGTAGACAGCTGATTTGCATGTGCAGTGCATCATGGGTACGGGTGGGCTAACCCTATCCTGGTGACCACAGCAGACTGTCTGTGTGGTGACGTGCAGTCCCTCTGCAGCCAGCCAAGGGCTTGCTAGCAGCTATAGAGCTGTAGCCCACTGGTTACTTCACTGCCTGTGGAGCCAGAGGTCATGGGTTCAAACCCACAGTGGGGTTATTTGATAGGGCTCCCCAAAGCATTATCTCTTTTTAGTATACATTATTGCTGCCAGCAAAAACACCCTCAGCGTACTGTACCCATAAGGTGCCTCAAAGGGCGCTCTATAGGGCACCTTATGGTTACCGTCCATATAAGGTGCCTTATAAGGTGTCCTATGGAGCGCCTTATAGGGTGCCCTATAGGGGACATTATAGGGTGCTGTGGCGGACAGTGCACTTTATAATATGCCCTATGGAGTGCCTTACAGGGTGCCTTATGCGGCACCTTAGGTTACGGCTCGTGAGGGTATGTTTGCTGGCAGCAATAATTAAATTACAAATAAAATGCCTCAGGAAACAATACTTACATGTCAAAGCTGATGCCTCAGCCAGCCTTACGTATTGAGCTAATCTCTGCTGGCACTTGATACAGGGGCATTCGTCCCGAAACGTGCACGTCGTGCGTGGAGACCTGCATTTCTATTTGGATGATTGAGTCAAGTTGCTGCTAACCTTCTACTTGGATTTGAAGCGAGTGATTGAGGAAATCGCATTGTTGCTAAGCTAAGTAGCTTTAAACTTTTTAATCAAGTTGCTGCTAACCTTCTACTTGGATTTGAAGCAAGTGATTGAGGAAATTGCATTGTTGCTAAGCTAAGTAGCTTTGAACTTTTTAATGTTTGATTAAAAGGGAGACAACTAAAGGGAGGGCACTAAGTATAAAGTGTGTGCCTTTTTCAGTGGTATCCGACAAAAAAAACCAGAATTGTCACTTTTTAGGGGTTACTGTGGTGATTTTTGTGAGAGCCTTACGTATTGGGCACACTGGGGATGGAACTCATGACCCCTGTATCATCAGTCAGTGCCTTAACCATTGTGCTACACTGCTGTTCCTCCTTGCATTTCAGCGCACCTACTTATGATTTCCATGTGTTTAAATGCACAGTGCTGCCATCAAAAACAGTGCTATGACCTTGCTGTGCCTCATAGGGCACCCTATACGCCACCCTTTATGCAACACTGTAGGGTGCCATGGCGGACAGTGCACTTTAAAATGTGCCCTCTGGGGTACCTTATGGGGCGCCTTATGTTACAGTGCTTTCAGAGTGCGTTTGCTAGTAGCAATAATTAAAATAAAATTAATATGCCTCAGACTGCAATATTACACATAACAGGTAGTGCCTCAGCCAGCCTTATTCATTGGGCACAGTGGGAGATTGAACCCATGATCCCTGCACCATCGGACAGTGTCTTAACCATTGTACTGTGGCTCTGTTCCTGTGCTTGCACATCAGCGCGCCACTTATGCTTCCCGCGCGCGTTGCTCATGCGCGTGGCGCACATTAGGGCACAGCGCACATTAGCGCATGATTATTCCCGGTTTGCTTTTTTCAGACTGACACGCCCACTCCTTTTATGGCATCCCGCACACTAACGGGGTTTTAGTAAACATACCCCTATGCCTTCACAATCTGGAATTCCCTCAATACAATAAGGAACACCAAAGACCTACCCACATTCCGCAAGCTACTCAAAACCCACCTTGTCACCCTGCACTTTGACCTTACCCCCTAACCTCCCAAATCCCAGATCTCCAACCTCTCCCTCTCCAACTAAGAATGCTTTGTAAATAGTTCTTAGGCAACATGCCCTTGTTAAATATATTGTACAAAGTCACTGTTCTCTGTAACATCATTTAATCTGTTTAAGTTCCAAGTTCTATGTGCATGACTTTGTTTAACCTGTTTGAGTTCTATGTACACTGCTTTGACCTCTGTGAAAAGTGGTATAAAAGCACAGCCAAATAAAATAAAAACAGCAGTACTAATTACTAATAGAAATAACTCCTGAGTGTGATCTGAAATTACACAATGGCACTGTAGATTTGTGGATTCCTCCTTAGAGCAGGACATTGTCTAAGGAATCTTTCAATCGCCTAAACAAATCAGGGATCATTAACTCCTAATTACTCCAACTATCTTTGCTCAGTTAAAATTAAGGATATACAGAATGCAAATCTTATATCTTCGCTAATATCAAGATCCTGTGCAATATGGCATGCTAATGCACTGCCACTATGGAGAGACAACTGTCCATGCCCTGGTCAAATTAGAAGCATAAGAACTCCTGTCAACAAAAAATTAAAACCAATATGATAAATTTGTGTTAGTTGAAACATTTGATGTGCCTTACTGTATACTTTCTATTAGTAGGCGGCAAAAATGAAAGACTACAAAAAGGTCCGTTAGATATTTCCTGAGCTGACATCAGCTAACAACTCTCATCCTGTCTACTCTGGAAAGACACAGCCCGAGCCTGGTATGCCACGTCTGCGCTGCAGAAAAATAAACAAAATTAGGGAAGTTCTCTTTCCTAGTAATATGCTCAGCCATGGCCCCCAAGAGTTACACAGTAGGCACACGTGCCACGTTCCAAAGGACTCCTTTAACCAATACAATTTAATATCTGCAACTAAGAGCTGAACACTACAACCTCTAGACTAGATGTTACCTCTGTGCTCTCTAACTATAACAGCACTCTTTAAACCCAGCAGGTAATAACAAAATCTAGCTTCTCACCTTAAAAGGTTGGAATCCATCCCCATCCCCTTCCACTTCCACTCCCATTCCCATTCCCAAGCACTAGACCAAACCGAAAACAAAAGACACGCTTTGCTTACGGCGGAAAGAGATGTAGGAGACAAACAGAATATACCACTACCCAAAGCAAACTCTGTGCAATAACCCCCGTCGGAGAAAGAAAAGCCCCGGTCCTCTTGGCTCGGTCCGCCTTCAGCAGATTTGCTTCCCACCTGCGAGCACTACCCCTCTCCTACCTGAGCAAAGAACGCTCCGGCATGCCCCCTCTCTTTGCCTGACGCATGCCGCTGCAGCGGGGCGGAAGAGTGCCCTCTTCTTTTGGGGCTATCGCTGACACGGCTGCAGCTCCCTCTCCCGGAACAGGAAGTCCTTTGTTCCTCCGCGGCCCTCCAGTCAAGTTCCCCCTGCTGTAACTTCCTCCGGACCCAGCCAATCACCGAGCTGCGTGTGTGAGCGCACGCCGCTCTTGACAGCAGTCCGAGTCAGGAACGTTTATTGGCATGAGATTGTTTTATTTAATATCTGTCGCCACAGAAATAAAGTGCTTAAAATAAGAAGGGAAATATTTATATAATAGTGACAATAGCACGAGATAAAATTACAGGTTTCGTTGTTTCCCAGCCCCAATGTTGCTCCGGGCTCTGCTCTTGCCCGCAGCGTGGGCTGACTTCTTACCTCCCGTCTGCTGAGATCGATACAGCAGACCACATACTATGCGCGGCGATACCGGTCTGTGTAAAAGCCGGATCCCGAAGATCCGGTTTTTACCTATTTCTGTTCTGCTGGGAAGATACATGTGTGTGTCAGTCTGGTGTGATGAGGTTGTAGAAATTCTTAATATTGAGCTTGTATTTCATACATAGTAGCGGTTTAGTTTTTAAAGAAATACATACACTAGTGGCCAAAATGGTGCATACACCAGCAATTCCTTCCCTTCATGTGTATTTGAGGTCTCTTACTTCCCTTGTTTTTCTAGATTCATCCATGACTTTTGCTGCAGATCCGTTCTCTTTGTCCCTTTCCTCTGCCCCGCTGTCCACACTCCTGACTTTAGAGTTATTTCCGGGATTGATCACTGCAACGTAGTCTTAGCTGGACTCCCACAACATCAGTTACACAGATTACAGCTACTGCAGAACACTGCTGTTCGCATTCTTACTCATTCCTCTCGCTTCAACCATGTCTCCCCTCCTCCTGACTCGTTTGCACTGGCTCCCTGTTCACTATCAAATACAATATAAATTTCTCACCACAGCCCATAAGGTCATCCACACTTCCACTCCCCGTTACCTAGCTGACCTCATTCACTTCCATCACCCTCCCCGGCTTTTGTGTTCCGTTCACACTCACTGCCTAGCCCTCCCCTCCGTTTCTCAGGCTCACCTGGCGTGCACCCATCATGCCGCCTTTTTCCTGAATCCCGCTCTGTGGAACTCCCTCCCCCTCTCCTTCTCCCCCCCCCCCCCCCCCTCTCTTTGCTCTGAACCTTCCTTCTCCAGGTTTAAGGCTGCTTTAAAAACGCACCTCTTTCAGCTGACCTTTAACATATCTCCTCCCACTCCCCATCTTCCACATTAGCTAATCGGGGTCCCTAATTTGTCTCAATATGCTTATGTTTATGTGTATTTGGTCTCCTCTCCCTGTTATGTTTTCCTCTGCCTTTTTCTCCTCTGTCCTTTATTGCACTATTCTTATTTTTTGAATGCCGTTCCTTTTCTCTTTTCTTTCTTTGCAGCTGCTCTGTTTATTTTATTGTAAACCGCTTTATGCTCCGGCCCTAGCAGTATATCAAAAGTTGACATAAATAAATATTCTAGTTGATGTGAATGTGTTATTGTTTATTGAATCAGCAGACACCTAAAAACATACTTTTACTCTGAAAATTTGTGAATTTGCATGTTGAGATGAGAGGTGAGCATAATTTTGCATATGTCCTGTAATTACATCACTTGTTATTCATACAGTTCTACTCTGCTATACCATTAATATGTGAGTGGGTTCCTTTTGAATATTTATCACCAATGTTTGTAAGCATATTGTTAATTGTTTCTTCAAAAATATATATTTTTAATGTTTTTATAATTAAAATAAGTAAAAATTAAGATATAGATTTCACTTAGTATTTGCTGCCTAAATTTACTATGGTCTTTCTTTTAAGTAAATACTAAGAATGAAAACTACCAAGAGACAAAATTGGTCACCCAAAAAGAGGGCTTCTGCACTTACATTGAGGATGGAAGGCTACAGTTTTAGAGAAATAGCAAAGAAACTTGGCAGTGGAGTAAAAGCCTCCAGTGTTCAGAAGCTGTGCAACTGCTTTAAACAAACAGGGAAAGGGCAGAAAAAAAAAGTCAACAACACCTTCAACTAACAGGAGAATAGTAAGACTGGCTACAGGGAACAGAAGAATTACTGAGAATGATAAAAACATTTTGCCCGATACCGGAGTGTCAGGGTCAAACAGAATTGTTTGTCATAGACTAGTCAAGGTGGGTCTGAAACCTAGAAGACTACGAAAAAAGCCATTCCTGAATCCAGTTCAAAGAAGGAAAAGGCTTGACTGGGCCAAAGAACACTTGAGTTAGTCAACTGAAGACTGGAAAAGAGTTATTTGGAGCAATTAGACAAAGATTTCAGTTTTTGGGAGTGATGATATTCAATATGTGTGAAGAAGAATTGGAGAAGACCTCATCCCAAAATGCCTCGATGCCACTGTTAAGCATCTCCTGAGTGTCATGATATAGGGATGCATGTCTTGGCATGGTGTATGTAGGATTTAAGTTATGAGTGGCACCATCAAGGCAAAACGATATATTGTAGACATTCTCAAACCCAAAATGCTGCCTTCTCCTTCTGACATATTCGGGTCTGATGGGGACTTTAAATTTCAACAGGATGGAGCACCATGTCACATAGCAACCATTTGCAAGAAGTGATTTACTGACAATAATATGGAATTGTTATCATGGCCTGGAAACAGTCCTGACCTCAATCCGATTGAAAACCTTTAGTCTAGAGACTGAAGACGGCTGTGGCATCAAAGCATCCAGGCAACAAACAGGAACTGATTGAGTGCATTATTAGTTCCTGATTCCATATAATCAAGAAGGAGGTCCTCAAGAAACTTGTTGAATTGATGCCCAGAAGATGCCAAGCTGTTATTAATGCAAAAGGGTTTCCAGCACATTACTAACTTTAATGATGTAACATGGTTCTGATTTAATAATACCCCATAGTGATATACTTCTGACACTGTATCTTCAGTTTTTCTTTAGCCAGAATAAGACTTAAATTGATGATTTTTTATTTCAGTATAGTTTCTGAACCAATATTGTGCACTTTTCTTCCTAAAGCACATAAAACATTTGAACAATTGAGCACATATTGCTAGAAATGAACTAAATGTCAAAGTGTATCCACAATTTTGGAGACTGCTGTACATCAGAGTTGCCAAGTTACTCAGTTCCAGGAGTGAAATTTTAAGCCAGTCCTGGATTTCTGACAATCTCATTCTGATGTATTATGGGGCCTGCAGCACTGACTAATGCATTAAGTTAGAGATTACAAATACCACATTGTAATTTAAAACCAGAATTGGCAAAAAATATCACTCCTGGCATTGGATAACATAGCAACTCTGCCTTTCTGGATCTTGTAATTTTAGTTTTCTGTCATTATTTCTATTTTGTAATATTTTCCCTTTCAATTACATTAGCAGAGCTGCCAGGTTACCATATTTCAGGAGGAAGACTTTTAAACTGCTCTTACTTTTGAACTCACTAAATTACTAAGGACCCAATATTCAGCAGCACTGGCTAGCACGAGTATAGTGCCTAGCTGTTGCCGCTGAAGAATTAACCCAGATATTCAAAGCCAGGACCATATCCAGCCACTGGCATTGGCTATCCAGGTCTGCTGCACAGCAGAAGCTAACCAGGCAGCGGTGATATTCAGCCGCTGCCCAGTTATCTTTATCTTTTCACTTAGACTCAGCAGCAAAAATTAGGATATCAGTGATGTGTCTGGCAGTGTTTCCCAAGATGCACAGGTCTTAGCTGAGGTGCCAGGCTAAAACAAACCACCCCTCTGGGCAGAAGCAGAATGGGACGGTGTTGGCGGCAGAGAATCACATTTTTGTGACAATGGCAACAATACTAGAATTACCTGTGCTGAAGAAAGGCCTGGCAATCTACTTCCGTATCTTGCCATGAAAACCCAATGGATAGTCAAACCAAAACAAATTGCATTATAGTGCTGAAAGATGAAACCCTTAGGTTGGAAGGCACTCAACTGGCTACTGGGGAGGAGCTGAAGACTTTTCAGAGTAAAGCCAGCATTTATAATGTGGATGGATCAAAGCCCTCGGGACGTCTGACTGCTGATGTAGCTGCACATGAAATGAGAGTCAGAAGCTGCAAAGATATCTTACATATTGGGACATGGAAGGTACAAAGCATGAACCAAGGGAAATTGGAGGTGTTCAAGAATGAAATGGAAGGTGTACAACTCAATCTGTTGGGTGTCAGCAAACTGAAATGGACTGGCATCAGGCACTTTGGGGTATGTTTACTAAACCGCGCAATTGTGCGGGGCGCACTTGAGCGTGCGCTAAGGTACCTTAGCGCATGCTAATAGTGCGTTTTTGTGCCCCGCACACGTGTGCGCTGCACTAACGGGCCCGCACAAGTGCGCGGCGCACTGAAGTGCGATAGAGGCTTGGAAAGGCATTCTGAGGGCGGAGGAAGGCTCCCGAAGGGCGGAGGGACGGCGTCAATGGGTGGAGAGTGGGAGGGGAGAGGCTCCCCACACAGGAGCGGGGCTGAATTTCAATTAAAAAAATACCGCGAGTGAAAACCTCGCGTTAGAGCCGATTTAAAGGGAAGAGAAACCATTTATGTCAGCAATGTACAGCAAAACCAGAGAAACCTACAAAACGTGAGCAGTGTGATACATGTGCACAGAACAAAAAAGCAAATAAAAATTGAAAATGACCACAACAAAATTCTAAAAAATTATAATCCAGCTGGGCAACAGTGATATCAATGGGCAACAATAAAAAACACTCCCAGGAAAGCTCCAAAAAAAAGAAATGATTTTTGGAAGGGTCTACGGGAGTGTTTTTTAATGTTGCCCATTGATATCACTATTGGCCAGCTTGGTTATGTTTTTTTCCCCTTTCGAGGTCATTTTTGAGGTTTACTTGCCCTTTTGTCTCCATACAAGGTGAATGAGCCCACAGTAAAATTGTGCAGAGCAGGGGTTCTGACCGGTTCGGCCAGGTTTCCTATCTCCAGGGACTGCACTGTCTTTGTGGCCACAGTGTGGTGCAGCAGACACAGCCAGTGCCTGTAGGACCAGAGGGTCACAGGTTCAAATCCCAGCTGGGGCTCCTGCCAATCCAGTCCCCATATTTTACCCACCACTAAACAGAGATAGTAAAGACACTCCTTTATTGCAGAGAACATAAGCATGGTTCAAACACCTATATTTTACCCTACACCGCACACACACCATAACAATGGGCATTACCTACAGCCGAGTCCCCCAAATGCAGTCCTGGAGTGCCACAACTCAATCAGGTCATATGCTGTTTCCAAGATGTCAGCATGTTGGCGGAAGGGTACAGGTGGTGGAGGGGGCAGTGGCTGCTAGCCACAGCAGACAGTGGCCTAGCCCTGTGCAGGCTGGCACCGTCCACTGCAGCAGACAGGCTCTGTCAGATGTACAGTCATGGACTCCCCAGGGAATACAGCTTAACTGTGGCAACACAGTGGTGCAGTGCACACAGACAGTGTGTGCAAGAACAGAAGGTCACAGGTTCAAAGCCCAGCTGGGGCTACTGCCAATCCAGTCCACATATTTTTCCCACAACTAAACCGTGATAGTAAGGACAAGCCTTTATTGCTGAGAACATACGCATGGTTAATACGCCTATACTTTACCCCACCGAGCACAGACACCATAAACAGGCGCATTACCTAGAGCAGAGTCTCCCAAATGCAGTCTTGGAGGGCCACACACCATTCAGGTTCCATGCTGCCCCTAATAAAGATGCCTGTGCTGCATATCTATGCACCACCCCCATGGTATGCAGATGTAGCTCATGCATATTCATGAGGGACAGCATGAAAACCCGAACAGTGTTTGGCACACCAGGACTGGAGTTGGGAACCTCTGCCGTAAATCAGCAGCCAACAGGGGCAGACACACCCACACCCACAGGCCCCATTGGCCAATGCCTCCTGGAGAGGCAGGACAATGGGCCCTGTGTGCATCTCCCAATACTAGCACTTGCATACCTTAGCAATGCAACCCTACACCTGGGTATACGATACACAGCTCTCAAACGTTTGCTATGAGTACTGGCAGATAGAAATTCCTACGTTAAGCACAGTTTGCTGATTGAGCTCCATCATAACAATCATTCTGATGTCTGCGGTGTGTGCTTCAGGTCTGGTCTCTGACAGTGTTTACCACCTTGGGGAGTGACCCCCAACAGTATTGCGTACCATATCCATGCCTGTACTGTGCCCAGGACTGGTGTGGTGGGCATGGCTGCTGAACTCTATAGTAGCACAATGCTGGCATAGGTGTCGGAGTGTGTGTCTGTACAGTGTGTGGTGACTGCAAACACCTTCCACAGCCCACACTGCCAGCACTGTTGCCAGTATTGGCCTGCCAATGTGCATAATGAGGAGCAAGGTACCATGGGTATAGCCCAGACAGGGTGGCCTGGCCAGGGTGCATCTGCACAGGGCATAGGGCACTGACTGGGACATTTTAGTGCCCAGCCACCACCTACACAGACAGGGTGACCTCAGTATGTCCTGCAGGGAGATCACTCTCACCCTGACTGTGCAGTGACGACAGCATGGCTAGGCACCCCCATAGTGCTAGATAGTATTTCTCTCATGTGATATTTATGGGTTTCCTTTTGGGCCTAGTCACTGACTTATCTGCTTGTGTGTGCTGCCATCCCAGTTCTGGGTGCATGCATTTCCACCAGGAACATGCACTATGGACTATCTAGCAGGCTGTTTGCAGCTGGTATGTGTCTTGATGGAGTGCCTTGCAGGGTGCAGCGGCTGAAGGTTTGCTGCAGGAGAATATCAGATAGTGGTGGGGTGCAGCTTGGCATATACAGGCCTAATATCTGTCTGCTATTGTGTTATGGTTATGTACAGAGCTGCATTGACTGCCCTGAAGGTTGTCTTTTCCCCAGCAGGACTGGGGTTGATGGTTCCCTCTACTGCTAACATTACAGGGAGGTAGAATGTGGATCTTTTGATGGGAGACCCTGTTTGGCTCCCTCAACCCTGGAGGAGAAGGGTGGTGGTGCATGATCCTCCTAGGGGTCCATGGGGGATAGACCTGACTGAGACAGACAGAGATATCCAAGGTGTTTCTGCAGAAACTACCTATCTCACACATTAACACTGCTTTGGACCTCCAGCATGGCCTGTTTCAGCTATGGAAGGTGCTGTGGACCTGGGGCTGGGTGCCTCACCGCACCCTCAGGTTGAGCACAGTACCCGCACAATGTGACGGTGTGTAGCTACTCTGTGCCAGTAAAACACACGGTCTGTACCCCCTACCAGGCCGAGGTGCTGTGGGGGTGCACATGGTCACTTCCCCCTACCAGGCCGAGGTGCTGTGGGGGTGCATACCCCATCTTGTGTTTATCTGTGGACAGCTGATTTGCATGTGCAGTGCATCATGGGTACGGGTGGGCTAACCCTATCCTGGTGACCACAGCAGACTGTCTGTGTGGTGACGTGCAGGCTCTCTGCCGCCAGCCAGGGGCTTGCTAGCAGCTATAGAGCTCTAGCCCAATGGTTACTTCACTGCCTGAGAAGCTGGAGGTCATGGGTTTAAACCCACAGTGGGGTTATTTGATAGGGCTGCCCAAAGCCTTATCTCTTTTTAATCTACATTTTTGCTGCCAGCAAAAACACCCTCAGTGTACTGTACCCATATGGTGCCTCTGAGGGCGCTTTATAGGGTGCCCTATAGGGCACCTTATGGTTCCCGTCCATATAAGGTGCACTATACATTATCCTGTGGCGCAACTTATAGGGTGCCCTATAGGGGACATTTTAGGGTGCCGTGGCAGACAGTGCACTTTGTAATGTGCCCTATGGAGTGCCTTATAGGGTGCCTTATACGGCATTTTCAATTACGGCACGTGAGGGCGTGTTTGCTGGCAGCAATTAATAAAATAAAAATAAAGTGCTGCAGGAAACAAAACGTGAATTGCAAAGCTGATGTCTCAGCCAGCCTTATGTATTAGGCACCCTGGGGAGCCAACTCATGACCCCTGTATCAGCAGTCAGTGCCTTAACCACTGTGCTCCACTGCTGCTCCTCCTTGCATGTCAGCGCACCTACTTATGCTTTTCATTCCCTAAACTGCACAGTGCTGCCATCAAAAACAGTACTCTGACCTTGCGGTACCTCATACGGCACCCTATAAAGCGCCCTATAAGCAACATTCTAGGGTGCCTTGGTGGACAGTGCACTTTAAAATGTGCCTTATGGGGCGCCTTATGTCAACACGCTTTGAGAGTGCGTTTGCTAGTAGTGATAATTAAAATAAAAATAAAATGCCTCCTAAAGCAATATTCCCCATAATATGTAATGCCTCAGCCAGCCTTGTTCATTGGGAACTGTGGGGATTGAACCCCTGATGCCTGCACTATTGCTCAGTGTCTTAACCATTGTGCTGTGGCTCTGCTCTTCTGCTTGCACATCAGCGCGCCACTTATGCCTCCTGCGCAGCTTTCTCATGCGCTAATGTGCGGGGCGCACATGGGCGCCGCGCATCTTAGCGCATATTTAAATCCCGGTTTTTCTTTTTCAGGAAGAAACGCCCACTCCTTATATGGCACCCGCACACTAGCGCGGCCCGCACATTACCGGGGTTTTAGTAAACATACCCCTTTGTATCTGATAATGAAAGACAGAGAAGAAATGGTGTTGCATTTATAATCAAGAAGAAACTTGCAAGAACTGTAATGAAATACAATGCAATTAGTGAAAGCTTAATTTCTATTCATCTATGAAGAATGCCTAACTATAATTCAGGTATATGCCGAACAACAGCTGCAGAAAAGGATGAAGTTGATAAATTCTATGAACAAGTACAAGCTGAAATTGACAGAACATGCAAACAGGATATCCTGATAGTCATGAGTGACTGAAACGCAAAAGTTGGCAACAAAGAAGAAAGCAAAATGATCAGAAAATATGGACTTGGCAACAGAAATGAAGTTGGAGAAAGACTGATAGAATTCTGCAAGAGCAATGATCCAGTCATCTCAAACACCTTCTTCCAGCAACACAAGTGGCGACTGTACGCATGGACTTCATCCAATAGATTGTACAAAAAATCAAATTGATTACATCTGTGGAAATCAACAATGGAAAAGCTCTATAACATCAACAAAGAGCTGACTGTGGTACAGATCACCAACTACTAGTATGCAAACTCAAGCTAAAGTTGAAAAAGAGCAAGCCACTAATCAAATGTAGCAAAATATAATCTTGAGAATATACCACCGGAATTTAAAGACTGCCTGCAAAATCAATGTGCTGCTTTAGATGCAATGACAGAGCTCCAGAAGAGTTATGGGATGACAACAAGAAGGCTGTGTTGGAAGAAAGTGAGAAATCTCTACCAAAGGTGAAAAAGCAAAAATGGCCAAAATGGATGACCAAAGAATCTCTGAAAACTGCCTAGAAATGCAGAGAAGCTAAAGCCAGAGGAGAAAGAGAAACAATCGCAGAACTCAGAAATTTCCAACGTGCAGCAAGAAAAGACAAGGAGAAGTACTACAATGACACATACAAAGGAAATAGAATCAGAAACTATTAGAGGAAGAACAAGATCGGCTTTCCTAAAGCTACGAGAGTTAAAGAAAAAATTCCAGTCTCAAATTGGAATGTTACAAGATGCCCAAGTCTCCATGTTGAATGATGCTGAGAAGATCAAGAAAAGGTGGAAAGAATATATAGTCATTATACCATAAAGATCAAGTGGACCGACAGCCATTTCAATCTATACCTTATGATCAGGAACCATTGGTGATAAAAGAAGAAGTTGAAGCAGCATTGAAAGCCTTTTCAAAGAACAAAGCACTGGACATTGATGCATTCCCATCGAAGTATTACAGCAATCTGATGCAGCTTTTACCATATTTACAAAGCTCTGCCAGGAAATTTGGAAGGCATCATCATGGTCAACTGACTGGAAAAGATCTGTGTTTATACCAATACTAAAGAAAGGTGATCCAACTGACCATAGAAATTATTGCACAATCACTCTGATTCCAAATGCCAGCAAGATTCTACTGAAGTTTATTCAGCAAAGACTACAACCATACCTGGAATGAGAACTGCCTGAAGTGCAAGCAGGATTCAGGAAAGGGTGAGGAATGAGAGATATCATTGCAGGTGTGAGATGGATCCTTGAAAAGACAAAAGAATACCAAAATGATTTCTATATGTGTTTGATCAACTACAGCAAGGCTTTTGACTGTGTAAACCATGAGAAACTGGGCCACATTAAGAAGCATGGGTATACCAGAACACCAGATAGTTCTCTTGCACAACTTTTACATTGATCAAGAAGCAACAGTTCAAACGGAACAAGAAGAAACAGTTTAAAATCAGCAAAGGTGTATGACAAGACTGCATACTTCCCCTTACCTGCCTAATTTGTATGCAGAACAAATCATCAGAGAAGCAGGGCTGTATGAAGGCAACCAAGGTGTGAAGATTAGTGGAAGACTGATCAACAAACATCACTGTGCTGATGATACCACATTACTGGCTGAAAGTGAAAACAATCTGAAACATTTGCTTCTCAAGATCAAGGAACATAGTCTTAAAATGGGTCCGCACCTTAATATAAAGAAGACAAAGATCCTGACAACTGGCAAAATCAATAAGTTCATTGTCGATGGAGAAGAAATTCAAATAGTTGACAACTATAACCTACTTGGATCAACTATCAATAAAGAAACAACAAGTAGTCAAGAAATCTGACGATGCATTGCTCATGGCAGAATGGCTAGGAAGGACCTCGACAAGATTCTCAAGAGCTTAGATGTCTCTTTCCATATGAAAATTCGACTTGTTCAAGCCATGGCATTTTAAATAATGTCATGGATGTAAAAGTTGGACAGTGAAAAAGACAGAAAGAAAATTGATGTCTTTGAATTATGGTGCTGGCGACGAATATTGTGTATACCATGGACTGCCGAAGAACAAACCAGTCAGTACTAGAGAAAATCAAACCTAAGCTTTCCTTAGAAGCTCAGATGACAAGACTTTGACTTTCAAACTTTGGACACATCATGCGAAGAGAGAGATCATTAGAGAAAGACATCACACTTGGAAAGGTAGAAGGTCAGTGCAAGAAAGGAAGGCCAGCAAGAGATGGATCAATACAATAACAGCAGCTATGGGTGCCACTTTATCAACAATGAGTCACCTGACTGAAGACCAAACACAGTTTAGGACAACTGTCCAGAGGGTTGCCATGGGTCGACACTGACTCGGCACTTAACAACAAGTAGGTCTCAGCTGTTTTGTTTTCATGCATGTGTTCTTTACTCATGACTGTGGGTGCTGGGGTGTGTTTTCTTTTTTTGTACTGGATATGATGTTTGGAGTATGCTATGTGGGGTTTTGGTTGGTGGGAGGATTAAAATGCAGCCAGAGATGTTGGTGGTGGGGGAGCAGGGAAGGAGGGGTGATGGTCATAAGAAGTGGCTGAAGGGTTTGGGGTTGAGGAGAGGGACAGTAGCTGAGTGGTGAGTATGTGTTTTGTGATTGGTGGGCTTATGTGTAACAAAGTGAGGTGGGATCACTAAGGAAGGGGATGGGAGGCCCAAGGTAAGATGTTTACTGCTTTGGAAGAGTGGGTGGATTGGGAGAGGTTCTAGGGGGATAGGAATGACCTGTGGAGGGAGGGTAGGTTGGGAAGTGAGCACACAGAGCAGTATGGGGAGTGCCTGCCTAGGCTGGGGGGCAAGGCGCTCTGTTGGTTTGAGTGGGGTGTGGATGGGGGAAGCTGGGTAAGCAGGGTTCAACATACTACTTCCACTAGGGTTGGATATGGGTTGGATAGATGGTTAAGTTTGTATACATTCCCCAGTAAAGTAAAGCAGGTCCTGGCACAATTGAAGAGAAGGCATGTGCACTTTGTCAGGAAACTCATTTGACAGATGGGGAACATGCAAAGCTAAAGAAAAATTGGATGGGCAGTGTTACTTTTCATCTTACACCAGAAGGAGAAGGGAGGTGGCAGTGTTAATTCATAAAAATCTCCCTTATGAGGTGGAGACAGTGGTTGCTGATCCCGAGGGCAGGTTATAAGTAGTGGAGGAGGCGATTTATGGGAAAACACTGATCTGCAATTTTTATGCCCCAGATGTTTACGACAAGAGGTCTTTGCATCTCTATTGGCTCTGCTGGCATCCCATGCAGATTGTCAATGTGGTAGGAGGGGATTTCAATATGGTAGTGGATAAGACCAATGATTGTCAGCCGGGTAAGTTGCAGCGAGGGGATGTTCAGGAGAGAGGTCAACTGGCTGATGCGGTAGATGGGGTTGTTGGATATCTGGAGGGTGTTGCAACCAGATGAAGCAGTGTTCACCTACTTTTCTCATTTGCAGTTGGATTATCTGTTGATTTTGGAGGGGTTGTTTTCAGTGGCTCAGAAAGCGGAGATGGCTGTGGGAGGAATGTTGGATCATGTGCTGGTGATCTTGGAGCTAGAGTGGGGGGGGGGCAGTAAGCAAGGGGATGCGTGGAATGTATCCGGGCTTGTATCATGATGTGACCTTTGGGAGCTTTTTTTGTTGTGGGAAAAGTGGAAGTAGTATGTTGAACAGAATCAGGGGGTCAGTGATGAATCCAGTAATGTTTTGGGGGGCGGGGAAGGTAATACTTCGAGGGGATATAGTGGTATACACTGTGAGGAAACAGAGACAACAGGATGCAGAGATATTGTGGCTTACCAAGTTAGTTGAGGCTGCACAGCAAAAGCATACTGAATCACTTTCCAAAGACTGCAAACAGCAGTTGGTCAAGGCCAAGGAGAGTCTTCACTGTCTCTTGTCTGAGAGGGCTTGGAAGTCCATGCAATATTTTCGGTTTCTGTTGTATCGATATAGCAACCGGGCAGGGCGTTTTTTGGCTAATTTGGTGTGGGGGGCTTGGAAACCAGTTCATATTGTGTGAATACGAGGAGTGGGGGGAAGGGTACATTAAGACAGGGCAGGGATAGAGGAGACCTTTCTGCAATTTTATCATGAATTATATGTGGATTCCTCATCATCGAGGGAAAGGTTTGAAGGTTTTGGGGAGGGTATAGATTGGCCGAAGGTCACTGAAGAGCAAGCACGGGGGCTGCGTGCTCCCACAAGGGTGGGGGAGGTATTCATTGCAATTCAGAAGCTCCACTTAGGGAAAGCTCTGGGGTTAGATGAGTATGGGTCAGAGTTTATTTATTTATTTATTTAACTTCTCTTATATACCGTGCTATTACATATCAGTGCAGTTTACAATAAACAAACACATTACTATGCGGACGGGCCACAGAGTATTTACATTGAACAAGGGTTAAAACTTGGATTCAACTGGGGGTAACATATCTACAACATTATTTACAGTACAGCTTATGTATCGGGTTGAGGTCCTATGTTATTCAGTATGGGCCAGCTTGAACCGGCTATTCATTTCTATGCTGGGATGATCTGGATGTTTAGTGTGGTTTAATTTTATTTGGATTCCGTTGTTGGATTCAGGGTAGTGTCTCACGAATAGGTAATGCTTGAGGGTCTTCTGGAATTGGGATTGGCTAGTAATAGCACTCATGTCTGCCGGGAGGCATTCCAAGCCGAGGGAGCGCAGATCGAGAAAGCCCTGTTAGAGGTTGTCATTGTGCAGGTGGTTATTTCTTTAGGAATCATCAATGTGTTGACCATTACTGATCATTTGGTTCTATTTGGGTGTGTATAATGGATCAACTCTTTAATGGATAAGGGAGGGTGATTGTTTAGGGCTTTGAAGGTTGTAACTAAAATCTTGTATATAAGTCTGGCCTGAATGGGCAGCCCGTGCAGATTCATCAGAATTGGAGCGATGTGGTTCTACAAACTCCTTTGGTTCCAGCTTCTGGGACCGTAGTGAGAAGTTTTCAGTGCAGTGTTGGAGGGAGAGGGGTTGCCAGGGGAAATGAAGAGAGTGCACTGTTTTACTATATAAAAGTAGGAGGGACCCATTGGAGGTTGGGTCATATCAACCTATCTCCCTCATTAATGTGGACATGAAACTGTTAGCGACTATCTTGGCCGCGCATCTCAATACTGTCCTACAGGGCTTGGTAAATATAAACCAGACCGGGTTTGTGTGGGGAAGGCAGGGAATAACTAACATGCAGAAGTTGTTGACAGTGTTGCAGAAGTTGGGATATCAAGCTGATGTTGGAGCACATTAAACAGTTGTTGAATAAGTGGAAGGAATTACCACTGTCTCTAATGGGTCGGTGTGCAACTGTGAAGATGATGATTCTTCCCAAGCTCTTATACATACTGCAGATGTTGTCCTGTTGGTTGTTGCAGAAAGAAGTGTGGGATTTTGAGAGACATATGGCATGGTTCTTGTGGCAGCGAAAGAGGGCAAGAGTTAGCGGGAACACTGATGCTTGCTAAGGAGTTTGGTGGGTTAGAATTACCCAATCTGTGGGTGTAAATGGAGCATGTCAATTGATTTTTTTGTGGGAATGGTTAGGTGAGCGGGAGGATTTGACTATTCCAGGGTTGGGTGCAGAGGTGTGGAAGCCATGTGTGCCTGCATATGTTTTCCATGTGCAGAAGAGGAAGGACCCGTGGACAGGGATGTCTAGTATTATCTTTGTGGTGGCACAAAAGGCATGGTGGCATATGAGGAGGGAAAGAGGGCTTCCACCTAAAGTATCTGGCTATTTGCCATTGGTGGGAAATGCAGATTTCCTCCTAGGATTGGAGCAAAGGGTGTTTTGGGAATGTAAGGACAAGGGGGTGGGAGGTGTTGCTGATTTTTATTTAGGGAGATAAAGGGGTGCTACGGCTGTGTCCTTACATTTCTGTAATAAAAATTATAAATTAAAAAACAAATTAAGTTATCTGGATCTGAAAAAGGCCACCACACTCTTCCTTACTAAATTCTGAACACTCCCTTCCACTACAGGAGTGGCACAGCTCCCTTCCACTACAGGAGTGGAGGAGTGGCCTAGTGGTTGGGGCAAGGTACTTCAGGCTGGAGGGTTGGGGGTTCAAAGCCCACTAGAGGACAGCAACCTTGGGCCAGAAAGACTGGGGTTTCTAGTCCCACAGGTGCTCCTTGTGGTCTTGGGCAAGCCACTTAACCCTCCATAGCCCATGTTCCCTGTAAAATAGTTATCTCCAAGTTATAATGCCCTGTTCAATGCAATTTCAGTTTGTTCAATGTAAATCACCTTGATATCATGAAAGGTGGTATATAAGAAATGTTAAATAAATAAACTCACTGTGCAAGCCATGCACTTGCACAGGGTGGCAGTGGCAAGAGGAAGAATTCAGCCAGTAACAGCTTCATGTTCTTGGGCATATTGCACTGAATCTTCTGTATAGTGACGCTGGTGTGGCAAGCTAGAACTTCCTATACCACACCCCCAATATCTGCCAGCTGGCTCCAGAGCAGACCCCTCATGCCAGAGCTTGCCATGTCTGATCTCTGCAAGCTATAGCAGGGCTTGGAGCAGCACCCTCCTATCTGAGCCTGCCATAACTGATCTCTGTCAGCAGGCTATAGTGTTGGAGCCAGAACTGCACCTTCCCGCCACAGTCTGGAGCCCTGTCACTGCTTCTTACTGCTCTTTGGCTCCCTCAGCTTACTGTCCGCTGCCGGTTCCCAAGGTGCTTGCAGATGGCATCCCCTGCCTTCATCCTTCTGGCAGCATTTAGATGGTGGGAGTTAGGCAACTGCTCACAAACTCACTGCCAGTAGGCGAGCACTGAGCAGGCCCTGGCTCCGCCTGTCACATTTCTCTGTAGAAGAAGAGGGGAGAAATTGGGCTATTGTGGGGAAGGGAAGGGAAGGGAAGGGGAGATAGGGGAAGCTGGACTGTGGGAAGGAGGGAAGGGGAGAGAGAGATGTTGGATTGTTGGGGAAGGGGAGAGGAGAAATGTTGGAATATTGGGGGAAGGGAAGGAGAGATGATGGACTATGGGATTAGGGGAGAGGGAAGGTGCTGTATTGTGGTGGGGGAGAGAAGGGGATGAAGAAAACCCCAGGCTTGCAGGAAGGGAACAGGGGAGATGCTAGGCTGTGGAGCAGGGAAGGGAAAGGGGAAAAAGAAGATTGTGGACTGTGGATTGTAAAGAGGGAAAGGGGAAGGCTAGAGGAGTGTGGTAATGTGGAAAACAGTGGGAAAACAGTTTTCTTTAAAACACAGGCCAGACAGCAGTTCAGAGAAAACAAAATCCATTTTTTATTCTGTCCCAGCTTGTTAAACTTCCACAAAGCAAAATCCAGAAAAGACAGCAGTTCAGGGAAAATAAAATCAGCTTTACTTCTGTCCCAGCTTGTTAAAACTCCACAAGCTGGTTCTCCTGGCCCTTCCTCCAGCCCCAGTTAAAGTTCCTACCTCAGAACTCCTGTGCATGGCTTGCCTTGGAAGGATCTCTAGCTCCATGGGCCTCTCTCTCCCTCCTGCAGCCTGCTGAGTTCTGTCTCTCCCTGTGAGCCATGCCCTCCCAGCCCTGAACTTTGGGCTGCAGATTCTCTTAAAGGGGTCTATTGATAATCCTTTTGGAGAGGGATAGGTAGCATTCTATATACCCTATTACAAGGGGATATGCTGGGCTGTGGGGGGAGAGGAGAGATGATGAGCTGTGTGGGAGGGTAAGGGGAAAGGGAAGGAGGAGACAATGCTGGATTGTTGGAGAGAGGGGAAGGGGAAAGGGAAGAGGGGGAAGATGCTGACCTGTGGAGGTAATGGAAAGGGAAGATGCTGGACTGTGAGGAGGGGAAGGGGAGAGAGGGAGGGAGAAGCTGGGCATGGTGGTACCATGTGGGGCCATGGAGGAGTTTAGAAAACAGATGAATGAGAGGAGGATGGAAAGCTGGGGAGGCAGTTACAGAGGGAGTCAGACTAGGTGGGGATACGATAAAGAAGAAAGGGAATTGAGAGAATAACTGACAGGAGATGGGAGTGGTGAGGGTATGGTAGACAGACAAAAGTAGATGAAGGCTTAGAACAGTGGTTCTCAACCTTTTTTGTACCGTGACCTCTTTTACCATTGGTCAACTTGTGGTGACCCCCAATGATAAAATCAAATGCGTCTCTCTTCCTTTACCGTTAACGCATTGTCGCTGTAATCATTTGTTGAATTATTAATATATTATAGGCCTTTGCAATATGTTTTTATTTATACAATTTACTTATTTAAACCACAATAATTAATCACAATAACAAGTAACAATATTTGATTTCAAAATTATGATGATTTTGTAGTCAAATCACTAATATGAAGTAAAATTATTTTTTCTACCTGTTGTCTGACCAATTTATTCTCTGATCATGCTGGTCCCGATCTGAGGCTTCTGCTTTCCTGTTTTCTCTTAGCTCTTTTTCTATGGTCTATGGTCCATCTGCCATTTCTTATCTCTTCTTTCGTTTTCTTCACTTCTTTCCATCAGCCTATTTGCAGTCCCAGTAACCGCCCCTTTCCAGTCCTCACTCTCAGTCCCTTTCAATGTCAACTTGCATTCCCATGACTACCACTGGTGTCCATTCCCTTCCAGTCCCCCTCCTTCCCCACGGACCAGTCCCTTCTAGTACAAATGCCATGGCAGCCCCTCTCAGATCCACTCCCTTCCAGTTCCATTCTCCCATCCCCCTCGTATCAGCCCATTTGTAGCCTTAGCCCCCAGTTTTCTTCCAGGGCCAGGAGCTCTATCCTCCCCTCCCCACAATCAGCCCATTCCCAGTCGAAGCCCCCCAATCAGCTCGCTTCCAGTGCTAGTCCCCCCTCAACCCCATTACCAGTGCTAGCCTCCCCTCATCAGCCTAATACCAGTCCTACCCCCCCATCAGCTCATTACCAGTCTTAGCCTCCTCTAATCAGCTCATTTCCAGTGCTAGTCCCTCCTCAACCCCATTGCCAGTGCTAGCCTCCCCTAATCAGCTCATTTCCAGTGCTAGTCACTCCTCAACCTCATTACCAGTGCTAGGCTCCCCTAATCAGCCTATTACCAGTCCTAGCCTCCTCTAATCAGCCCATTTCCAGTCCTAACCTTCCCAATCAGCTCATTTCCAATGCTAGCCCCCCATCAGTCCATTACCAGTCCTACCCCCCTATCAGCACATTACCAGTCCCAACCCCCCCTTGATCAGTCCATTCCCAGTTCTAGCCTTCCCTAATTAACCCATTACCAGTCCTAGCCCCCCCCATCTGCCCATTATAAGCCTAACCCACACTGTCTCTCCCCTCTGTCCAGCATTTATCCCCGTCTGTCCAGTATGTCCCCCGTCTCTTCCCTTTGTCCATGTCAGCCCCCCTCCCTCCCTCCCTCCCTCCCTGTCAGGCCGCTCCTCCATGTCAGCCCCCCTCCATGTCAGCCCCCCCTCTCCATGTCAGCCTCTCTGTTCATGTCAGCCCCCTCCCTCCCTCCCTCCATCCATCCCTCCATGTCAGCCCCCTCCCTCCATGTCAGCCCTCCCTCTGTCCATGTCAGCCCCCTCCCTCTCTCCATCCATCCATCAAGGTCAGCCCCCCTCTCTCCCTCCATGTCAGCGCCCCCCCCCTCTGTCCATGCAGCCCTCTCTCCCTCCATGTCAGCCCCCTCTGTCCATGTCGGGCCCCCTCCATCCCTCCATCCATCCATCCATGTCAGCCCCCCCTTTCCATGTCATCCCTCTGTCCATGTCAGCCCCCTCCCTCCCTCCATCCATCCATCCATCCCTCCATGTCAGCCCCCTCCCTCCCTCCATGTCAGCCCCATCTGTCCATGTCAGCCCCCTCCCTCCCTCCATCTATCCATCCATCAGTGTCAGCCCCCTCCCTCCCTCCATGTCAGCCCCCCTCTGTCCATGCAGCCCTTCCTCCCTCCATGTCAGCCCTCCCTCCCTTTCTGCCCCCCCCTCTCCATGTCAGCCCCCCTCTCTCCATGTCAGCCCTCCCTCCATGTCAGCCCCCCTGTCCATGTCAGCCCCCCTCCCTCCCTCTATCCATCCAACCCAGCCCCCTCCCTCCCTCCCTCCTCCCTCCATGTCAGCCCCCCTCTGTCCATGCAGCCCTCCCCACCTCCAAGTCAGCCCCCTCAGCCCATGTCATCCCACCTCCCTCCATCCATCCCTGTCAGCCCCCCTCCATGTTAGCCTCCCTACATGTCAGCCCCCCTCTCCATGTCAGCCCCCCTGTCCATGTCAGCCCCCTCCCTCCCTCCATCCATCCATCCCTCCATGTCAGCCCCCTCCCTCCCTCCATTTCAGCCCCCCTCTGTCCATATCAGCCCCCCTCCCTCCCTCCATCCATCTATCAGTGTCAGCCCCCCTCCCTCCATGTCAGCCCCCCTCTGTCCATGCAGCCCTCCCTCTCTCCATGTCAGCCCTCCCCCCCTCCCTCCCTGTCAGCCCCCCTCCATGTCAGCCCCCCTCCCTCCCTCTATCCATCCAACCAGCCCCCTCCCTCCCTCCCTCCATCCATCCCCCCTCAATGTCAGCCCCCTCCCTCCCTCCCTCCATCCATCCCTCCCTCAATGTCAGCCCCCCTCTGTCCATGTCAGCCCTCCATCCATCCATGTCAGCCCCCTCCCTCCCTGTCAGTCCCCCTCCCTCCCTCCATGTCAGCCACCCCTCTCTCCATGTCAGCCCCCCTGTCCATGTCAGCCCCCTTCCTCCCTCCATCCATCCATCCATCCCTCCATGTCAGCCCCCTCCCTCCCCCATGTCAGCCCCCTTGCAGGTTCCCAGCCCCCATCTCCCCTCTCCCGGTCTGCCTGCTACTGCCCGGTTCTTCTAATGCAGCCACGGCTCCCTGCCTCTTAGGGAACCGCGGCTGAACCTGTGAAACAGTTGCGGAGCCTTCTACGGGCTCTGTGCAGCATTGTCCTGCCTCCAAAGGAAGTGGGAGACAACTTCCTTTGGAGGCGGGACAATGCTGCACAGAGCCCGTCAAGAGACAGGAAGGGCTCCACAACGGTTTCGCAGGCACAGCTGCGGTTCCCTAAGAGGCAGGGAGCCGCGGCTGCATTAGAAGGGAGACGTTGAGTTTGCCACTGCTGAGAAGCAGACTCGGCAGGGGCAGCAACTTGTGCGTTTTTTTTTTTTAACGCTGGAATAAGGCGACCCCTGCTAAATCCTGTGGCGACCCCCGTGGGGGTCACGACCCACAGGTTGAGAACCGCTGGCTTAGAAGGATATGACTACAAAGGGTGGAAATGGAAGGAGGAGAGGGAATGTGTAAAAGGAAGGCATGAGTGTGTGTGGGGAATGGGAGGATTGGGGAGAAGGATGGGCTGCAAAGGAGAATGGGTGAAAGACAAAAAGAGGTAGATTGAGGACTGGAGGGTGAGAAGGAATGTGTGTAATTTGAATGAATAGGCAGAAAGAAAAAAATGGAGGAAAGAAAGGAAAAAAATTAATGCCAAAGAAGACAGGAAAAGACAAAGATGGGCAGCAGACCATGGAAATTTAGGAGGAAAAAAAGCTAAAGGAAAACAAGAGAGAGGGATGCAATTGGAAAAATAAAATGCCCAGACCAAAAAGGTAGAAAAAGTATTTTAATTTGAATTTATTAATTATACTGTGGCAACTCTGGGAAATGTGCATCTCTGCTGTCTTTGTATTTCTTTCAGTACAAGAAGAAATGTATTTGTGTTTCTGTTTCTCCAGTGTTACACTGCAAGCAGAGTTTGACTTCTTGAAGTTTTCAATACAATTTTTGTCTGTCTATTTCTATTTCTGATTTGTGGTCCCTTGTTCTGTATTTGGCTTATGTGGCCAAGCGGTGGTATTCTGTTAGCTTGCAGTTTCCGTGTAAAGATCTGTAACTGTCCCTTTGGTTCTGTTTTTCCATTAGTAGGTGAACTGCTGGTCTAGGGTCCAATATTATTTATTTATTTACATTCTTTTATATACTGCATCAGTGCAGTTTACATTGAACAAACTGAAATTACATTGAACAGGGCATTATAACTTGGAGATAACTATTTTATAGGGAACATGGGCAATGGAAGGTTAAGTGGCTTGTCCAAGACCACAAGGAGCACCTGTGGGACTAGAAACCCCAGTCCTTCCAGCCCAAGGTTGCTGTCCTCTAGTGGGATTTGAACCCCCGACCTTCTGGCCTGAAGTACTTTGCCCCAACCACTAGGCCACTCCTCCACTCCATTATGTTTGTATTTACAGATAGGGTTTGGTACTGTGTGAATCCTGGAAGTGCTGTAGGGTTTGGTGGGTTTGCAATAAGCTCTGTGGTTTTTTTGCAGGATTTTGCAGCATTTCATAATATACCTGGCAGTTGGCACTGGAAGGAAGTCGTGCAGAAAACTGCTACCCTTTCTCTAATCCAGGAGTTCTCAACCTAGTCCTTGAGACACACCTAGCCAGTCAGATTTTCAGTATAGCCACAATAAATATGCATAGGAGAGATTGCATACAGTGGAGGCAGTGCAGCAAATCTCTCTCATGCATATTCATTGGGGGTCATCCTGAAAACCCGACTGGCTAGGTGTGTCCCAAGGGCAGGTCCGACCCATCCACTAGGTGGGCTAGGCAGCCGCCTAGGGCATCAGAGCCCTGTGGGCAGCACGGCACAGCGGCCACAGCAGGTCATGTGCTTCAGCACATGTGGCCTGCCGCTCCTGACCTCCCTCCGACAGGAAGATGTGTCAGAGGGGGCTCAGAAGTGGCAGAGCATGTGTGCTGAAGCACATGGCCTGCCGCAGGCCACTACCGCTGCCGCTGCCACCACTCCCCCTCGCCTGCCAACAGAATCAGCAGCACCAGGGGTGGTAGTGGTTTGGCGTGGCTTTGCAGTGGGTGGTAGTGGTTTGGCGTGGCTTTGCAGTGGAGGCAGCATGGCTGGGGCTTCTGCCTGAGGCAGCAGAAACCTTTGGGCCGGCCCTGCCTGATGCCTGGGTTGAGAACCACTTCTCTAATCCCAGTACACATCTAAATGGCGTTCAGACATTCATGAAGTTATTCTTAGGACTAAAGCAAAACTTGTGAAGGGATCCACTGGAATACATGGGGTTGGGGCAGTTCAGTAATCATTCACACAGGGCAGCAAAAAAGGTAGCACCCGTCTTGTTCCCCCATCAAGTCCATTTCAAAGGCTCTGACCCTGAAAGGTGCATTTCTGTATGGAATTAACTGGTGCCAAGAGCTTTTATTTATTTATTTATTATATTTTCAACAATCTACTCCAGTGGAGGCACAAGACAATATAGAAACTTTAAGACAAAACTACAATACAAATGATCACACAATAAACATAATACTTCCAGAAAATTAAGCACTAAGCCCAAAGAGTACATAAAACCTCCTAGTCCTCCAGGGCTGCCAACAAGCCAGGTTTTCAGGTTAGCCATAATGAATATGCATGAGAGAAATTTGAATGCAGTGGAGGTAGTGGTCATGCAAATTTCTATTATACATATACATTATAAAAAGAATATTAATACACTCCCACAATCATTCAATATCTCAAACTATCAACATTAATACTTCAACAGGACTAAAATTGCCCAAAAGGGTCCCGCTTTATAAATCCAATCTTAAAAGAAAAGAAAGATCAGCCAATCATGCAAATCTCAACATTTTACCAAACAGGGGAGAAAAAGCCTCAGGACCTTATCACATCCCTCTATGCGGCAAATCACAGCTGTAGGGGAAATAGAACAATAAACATCACTAGCTTAAAAAACTCCCCTTTTTTATTATTCAAATTTTTATTTAAAATGAAAGATTTAAAAAAGTACTTTTTCAAGCTCCAATCTTTCTTTAATCAATTTTTATCTATGCACTATTCAACAATTACTGGTACTCTCTTGATCCACAATCTTTAAGAGGTAAAACCAGAACAAATATAGTGATCACCCGGGGAATGCTCAGGGAAGCTACACCCCGGTGGCTTTGGGTCTGTTGGGTTAACAATGGATAGATGGGAGTGAGTGACTGGCTCTCGCCTATTGGGTATCACAGTTCCGATTTATGGATGAGCGGGATAGGCTGGGAGGGAGTTTTGGTACTAGACGTGTGGGGAGGGGCTGGGTTAACATATCAATGACAGGGTGGGATGGACAACAAGGGC
The DNA here is from genome assembly GCA_033557465.1 of Ichthyophis bannanicus. Lineage (NCBI taxonomy): Eukaryota > Metazoa > Chordata > Amphibia > Gymnophiona > Ichthyophiidae > Ichthyophis > Ichthyophis bannanicus. The sequence goes on from CM066032.1 coordinate 1,191,511,174, forward strand.
TAGCATGAGGATGGGCCTGATTGCCACAATGACCCTCTGGTGGACTCCTGAGGCAGTAAGGGTGAAATTGTGGGGTTGGGAACGGGATGGGGTAGTAAGAGAGGGAGGAGTGGGAGGGAGGCAAGGGCATAAGCCCACAGCTAGTTAGGATGATAACATGATCTAAGCCCTGGAAGCAAGGGGAATATGGAGATTCGGGGCGAGTAGATGTAAGCCGGGCAGATACAGAATGGACTCTAGGTAGGACAGACATGCATTCAGAGGGGGGGGGGGTAGGATACTCTTCCTGTGGGTGATGCTTCTACACTGGGAGAGTCTGGACAAGGGGGCCCTCCCTGACAGGCTACAAATTTCAAGGACTATACATACTCTCTGGAATTCCCTTCCTTCCACCCTCCGTCTTGAACCACTCCACACCACTTTCAAGCACAATCTAAAAACTCACTTGTTCTCCCTAGCGTTTGATGTTCCATCTCCCTTTGTTTGATGTCCTTCTCTGTCTGTATTTAATACCCTTCTTCTGTTTTGTTGAATCCCAGTTGTCTTCTCTCTCTGTCCTTTATAATTTTATAGCATATATCTGATGTTTCAGTATAATTTTATTTACCTTTTTTTTTTTTTTTTTTATTTATGTAAATTTTATATTTATTATTATTGTATATTTCCTTTTTACCCTCCAGCTTCGTCTGGATTTTATGTGACTTATTTTTATTGTACACCGCCTTGATTATACTTGAAAGGCGGTTTTTATCAAGTCTAATAAACATAAACATAAACACATACTCCCAATTTAGAATTACATGAATAACAGGGGTATCCGTTTCCTCTCTTGGAATGTTTGTGGTATTAGCTGTCCGATAAAAAGACATAAGGTGCTTAAAGCACTTTGGGATAAACAGGTGGATGTCACCCTCCTTCAGGAAACCCACATGACTGACACCAAACATGCTAAATTAAAGCGATGGTGGGTGGGGAGGCTTATGGAGCGTCAGTGGTAGGTAAGCGAGTGGGAGTGGTGATTCTGATCAAAAAAGGAGTCAACTTTCAGCTAGAATGGAACATAAGAGGTTCGGGAGGCCGCAGTATTCTACTGTGGGGGCAGATACAAGGAGTTCCAATGGGGGTTATTCTGTGCCACGAATAGCGGGGATGGACGCGACTAACTTCCACGCCGGTTGTGCGGGGAAGTTAGATGGGGGTGGGGAAGGGGTGGCTCAGGGGCAGAGTCTGTGCGGTCGCCGGCCCTAGACGTAGAGGGCCGATTTTAATGTCAACCCTGTACGTCCAGGGCTGGCAACATGTGCGGGGAAGTTATTCCACCTCCAAGGTGGAATAACTTCCCTGGACGTGTCATTTTTCAAATGCCGGAGTGTGGATGGGGCCGGAGGGGTAGGAGGGCATTCCCTGCAGCTTGACCCTGGCCTTAGGAGGCTAGATCGGGGATCGGGCTGCAGGGAATTCACTTTATTTTGTGGTGGCCGGCATCGCGACTCTTCAATGGAACTGCGGTGCCATGGCAACATGACGCCATGACACCCCGGCTCCATAGAAGAGCCTTGACTGAGTTAGCCAGGGACAGTCCTGCATGTGCAGGACTGTTCGCGATTCTGATCCCACAGGACTAGATGTGCCCCGTGAGATCAGAATCGCGATCCCCTCTGTACGTCCGGTTCAGACCAGACATACAGAGGGGATCTACATCCGCGATGGAATCAGGCCCAATCTGCTTGGGAAACATTTATGGCTTGAACCACTATGAACAAGAGTTCTTTGATGTGCTGGTGCAGAACTTACTACATACAGGAGACCATGAGATGATTCTGGGGAAAGATTAAAATTGTGTACTCGACCTGCTAATGACAGATCTTAGCCAGGGAGGGAGGGCTACTCCCAGCAGCGACGCTGACTCACGGCACTCTGTGACAGCAATGACTTACTGGATGTTTGACACATACTGCATCCCAACAAACGCGACTGCACTCACCTGTCTAGGGCACACAGCACGTGGTCATGGTTAGATTACTTCTTGATCTCGCAGGGGCTATTGGGCAGGGTCAATACAGTCCAGATAGGCAACATCCAGATCTCAGACCATGCAATGATCTGGCTGTACTTCAGCTGCCCCCTTTACGGAGTAGGGAACAATGTTGACGATTTCCCTTTTATTTGAAGGGGGACACGGATTTTAGTCAATTCTTGCAGGGGCAGTGGGACTATTTTGAAGAAACTAACGCACAACATAAGGACAATCCCTGTCTTTTCTGGGAACCGCCAATGTATACCTATGGGGGGCAGTAATAGGAAATGTGAGTAGATGGAAGAAGGACTTCAATCGGAAACTAGTGGAGTGGGGAACACAACTCCAGGTATTCCGTAGGAAATTAGGGCATCAGGACATAGATGAAAACTGGGCGGCCTATCTGACCCTTCAGAGCTAGCTCAACACTCTCATCCACGCTAGAGCAAAATGCTCTATGCTGTACTATAAATACAAGTTCTACTGGTTTGGTAATCATTTCAGTAGACTGTTGTCCTCTTTAGTCAAAAATGATGGTGGTACTAGAGTGGTGGCAGCGGTTAAAACCTCTGATAGGATGGTGCAGACCTCTCATTTGGGAGTGGGAGATGCATTCCTGGCATACTACTGTACTTTATATGAAGCAGATGACCGGGATGGTGGGGATGCCTATTCCTTCCTACAACACTGTGACCTCTCCCACTTGGACCCGAACCACTAAGCCAAATTAAATGAGCCATTTACTCCCAGCAAGATACAAAATGTGATTAAAGGTCTGTACACACCAAGGGCTCCAGGCCCGGATGGCTTTAGCGTAGAATTTTACCAGCTGCTCAAAGATAAAGTATGTCTCCCTCTCACTGAAATGTATCAACAATTAGTGACTCTCCAATCGTTCCCGTATCACAACAAGGAGGCGCTGATCATGATTGTTCCAAAGCTGGGCCGGAACCAAAGCTTCCAGGCTCCTACCGCCCCATTTCTCTGTTGAATGTCGACCTTAAGAATATGGTGAAGGTTCTGGCAGAGCGCCTGTCGGGGATATTGTCCAGCTTGATTCACTCCACCCAAGTGGGATTTGTTAAGGGGCGTCTAGCAGTGGGGAACATCCGCCAGATTCTGGCGACAATATCCTGTTGCAAATCCACAGAAATCCCCTCTCTTTTTATTAGCTTTGATACCGAGAAAGCTTTTGATAGGGTGGGGTGGAAGTACATGTTTATGGTGCTGGAACGCTTTGGATTTGAGAACCTCTTCCTCCAGACGGTGCGAGCCCTTTACTCGGATCCCTGGGCACGAATCTTGATCAATGGCACTTGCACAACCTGATTCCCTTTGGGCCAAGGGACATATCAGGGGTGTCCTCTATCCCCCCTACTGTTCTTACTGACATTGGAGCTTTTGTTATCTTAAATCCAGGGGAACTCAGAGATAAGGGGGGGGGGGGGGTGCGGATGGGGCCATATGAATTAAAATTATCGGCATTCGCAGAAGACCTTCTAGTCTTCCTCACGGCTCCTAGAAAACTCTCTTCAGACCCTACTATGCAAATTCACAACTTTTGATACCTTCTTGGGTTATAAATTTAATCTAGACAAATCAGAGGCATTACCCAGTTGTGGTTTCCTGATCTCTCATCAGGACCACGCGCCAAACATGGTATTGGATTTGTTTACGCCTAAATCTCTCAGATACCCACTCCATATATCTGCCAATCCAAGGGAATATGAACTTTACACATGGTCTACCTTGGCCTGCTTTCGACAATGGCAGGGTCTGGGACTCCAATACCTTGATTAGGTTTTGATGGAAGATGATGCATTGCTGCCCTTTCCAGAACCCTGTACTCAATTTTGAGTGAGTGGGGGAGATCTCTTCCCTTACTACCAATTCTGCAGCTACACTCGCAGCCTCAAAACAAACAATCTATCTAGTGATTTCTGCACGTATTTGAAGGCAAGATAACAATCTCTCGGGTGCAATCATCTTTCGTGACCAGGGCCTCCAAAACTACCTGCCATCAGCTGGCAGAGACATGGAATGCCGATCTTAACACATCCCTGACAGGGGAAGATATGTATAAACTCATTGGTCAGATTTTGAGCTTTACAGCTATGGTCTCCTGATGCGATATGCAATACCGAGTAATTAGACGCGCCTATTTTTCGCTGGGTCGCCTTCAAGCCATGGGGTATGAGGGGGGCCCAGTTGTCCAAAGTATGGGGAAGAAGGAGCCCTGTTGGTCCACCTGTTATGGTCCTGTCCACAGGCACAAGCGAATTGGCAGGACATCCACGTATTCACTGAACAGGTTTTTCAACAACAATGGTGGCTAACCCCATAGGCCACCCTACTCCACGTTTTGGAGGGGGTGGGGGTCACCGGGAAGAGCAGGCGGCATTGGTTGCAACTATCTTGGGCACTGGTGACATGTATAATTCTACAGGGTTGGAAATCCATGGATCCTCCGAATTATTGGCAATGGCACAATGCTAAGCACCAGCAAATGCAAATTGATAAGATATGGACCAAGGTGAAATGCAGGTGCCTCCCCCACTTTCATGAGGTCTGGGGTGACTATATCCAGGTGTTACCCCAAGCAGTCGAAGCTACATCTTAATTGATCTTTAGAAGAGAGCAAGCAAAGAGGATCTCATTGGGAGTGTTACCCATGGGAGGGGTGGGGGAGGAGGGAAACAGGTGAGGGATGGGAGGATGAAAAGGTGGGGTCCGGGGCAGACATAAATCCGGTAATGTGTAAGAACCCCTCAAGCCAGAAAGCTCAATTTTCCTTTGATAAGGGCCTGCCTGATCCCTGGGAGGAGGGGGGGGGGATTTGGGAGGGGGAGGACAAGATGGAAGGGAAATGTGGAAAAACAAAATAGAAACCAAAGGAGATCATAAATGTTCAATAGACCCTAATTGTTTGTAGTTTGTTGATTTTGTTCTTGATGTCTGGTCTATTGTTGTCAACTGCAGATCAATAAACAGTTTGAACATAAATTGAAGGGAAATGAGCTGCACATAATAGTCTGGTATGCAAATCATGGCCACACTCAATACAGAGACAGGCGTAGAGGATTTTGAAACTGACCATAGCACCAATATTTTTACTGCAGGGTCTGAGGTGACTTAAACCTCTAACGCATGCCTCTGACAGTATTTTGATGGCACCGGGTGCTTTCCCCGATGCTTAGATAATTTTCTCCTCAGATAATCAGGCATCGGGCAAAGCCACTGATGTCATCAAAATAGGGAAAGGAAATCCCTGGTGGTCCAATGACCCCGATCTCCCCACCCAACAGTATTTTGATGGCATTGGGGATGATTGTGGCATTGGGAAAAGCCCCGATGCTATCAAAATACCGTCGGGGCCGGTACCCCGACAGAAAATGACTACCTGGTGGTCTAGTGGCCCCCGAACACCTCCCACCCCAAATTAAAATAAAATAATTTAAAATAACCTGGTGGTCTAGGAGCCTCTAAATCCACCACCCCCACCCCCACCCAGTACCTTAAAATAAGTGGGAGCGCTACCCACTAGCTCACGCTCTGAGTTCACCATATAAGGCAGTTTGACCTCACCTGGTGCATCCCAGGATGCACGGCGCAGGGCCAGGTGCTGCCATTTTCAAGATGGCAGACCCAGAGTGGGAGCACTTAGCTAGTGTTCCTGCTTATTAAGTTGGGAGGGGTGATTTATGGGCCACTAGACCATCAGGTTATTTTATTTTAATTTGGGGTGGGGGGTTCAAGGACTGCTAGACCACCAGGTTATTTTATATATAGGGTGATGGTGGTGGGGTGTGCTGTGGAATCCTCACTACATGCTGGAACAGGCCCAGGTTGGGCGGCGCCGTGGAGCCAACGAGCAGTGATCAGGAAGGAGCATTGCGCTGCTAATTCATGGCTTGATGCCCCCATGGATCTTCTTGAAGTGGCTGGTTCTAGAATTAATAACGCACCCATCTCCAAGAAGCCATTCTTCAGAATTCGAACTACCCTCCCCTCCCTGATCCCTTGCTAATGGCTAGTGTGGAGACTGGAGCAGTTCCTGGCCATTTTTGCTGATGGAATGATTGAATAATTATGGAAAGTTTAGAAGAGGAGCATTTTGCTGTGTCTATATTTCCTTAGTGGAAAAATACATTGAACAGCAGCCGATCAAGAGGCTTCCTGGCTTTAGTATGTCATCTTTCACTGCATCTTTACATTGCCTCATCAGTATTGAATCTCCCACTAAAATCGTCCTGCTCAGAGGCTCCTGCCCAATCGAGGCAGTGGGAGAACAACTTTAAAAGTGTGCACCGTCGGCGTGCCCGCGCCTGAGGGACCTTTGGCGTGGCACAGAGGCGAGCACAAGAAAGAAGCAAAGCACAATGGAATAGATGGAATGGAATAGAACCATCAACAAAACACACGGGAGCCACACAACAGAACGACTGAAATAACCAAAATCAACAAGAGCAGCTAGACGTAAGTGAAACAGCAAAGAGACAGCACGGAAGACAACATGCAAACAACCTTGATTCTCCCAATCAGCCTCCTCATCACACAACTTCTCCCACTGCACACACCCAACCGCCACCTACTCACAAACACCCCATGGCTCCCCCCAACGGAATGGATATACACATACCCACAGTACAATCACGGAAACACACACAAGACAAACATGCTCAAAAAGCAAACCAGGCGAAATACCAACACCCACGCAACCCCAAAAGAAGCGCACGGAACAACAAACACCCCAGCAACAATCTCAATAGAACTCATAAACGCCAGATCCATACGAAACAAAATCAACACAATAGCAGACCACATAGATGATCATCAAGCCGACATACTTTGCATCACAGAAACATGGCTCACCCCCACAGACAATGTACTACTCAACCAATTAGTGCCCGACACATGCTTGGCATACAACTGCCCACGAATCCACCGGCGAGGAGGAGGGATTCTGATCATCGCAAAGAGCAGCCTAAAGTTCAAAGCACAAAGCACCGCAGATACCCAACAATGCAACACCATCACTGTTGAGAACAAACGGATGGCACTATGCCTCACCTACAGAGCCCCCCATGCGCAACCCGATGAACTAGCCTCCACACTCGAAGCACTATGCGCAATCAGCTCTAAACATAAGCCCACGCTACTGCTAGGAGATTTCAACCTCAACTCCACCAACACCAAAGACACAGAAGCGTTCCTTCAAGCAATGAGTTCCTTTCAATACACCCAAATAATCAACACCCCGACACACAGACACGGACCATTGCCAGACCTCATCTTCACACCCAACTACCTAATCGACAGAGGACTCATCTCAACCCCAACCATCACACCAGTACCATGGTCAGACCACCACATAATTAAAATAAATGTGGTGACACAAGGACAAAAACAAGACGAGATCCCAGACAACCCACCCACACAAAGAAGATTCAAGAGATTTGACAGGGATCAATTCCTACAGGACACCATACCACACCTGAACTCAGAAGCAGAGGATCTAGAAATTCAAATCAGAAAATGGAACAACATCATAAATGACGCTGTCAAAGCCACCGAACACAGACACAAGAAAACCCACCGCAACAAACAACATCACAAGCCATGGTACTCAAAAAACATATGGAGCGAAAAGAGGGAGCTCAGAAAGCTAGAACGGCGATGGAGGCACAACAAGTCGAACAATACACGGGAACTATACTTAACAAAGCAAAAACAATACAACAAACTCATCAACCAAACAAAGAGTGAATACCACACAAACATTATACTCACATCCAACAACAAACCTAGAGAGCTCTTCGAAATTGTAAAAACCCTCACCAAGGAACAGAAAGCAGAAAGCGAAGTCCAGATAGACCTACAAACATTTGCAGACCACATCCAGGAAAAATTCCACTCAGCCTTACAACCTAAATCAAACGCACCTACTAAGCCAACCACACCCACGAAAACATGGGACACCTTCAGCACCCCATCCCCCGAGCAGCTCTCTCACATCATCACCGCACTTAATACAAGCATGGCTCCAACAGACCCATGCCCAGTGACATGGATCAAAGCCACTAAATCATACTTCATCCACACCATGCACAAGATGGTGCACAGCTCTCTGACCCAAGGAAGCATACCAAACCACCTAAAGCTCGCCACAATAAGACCGATCCCGAAGAAACCAACACTCGATAAGAACAATCCAGCAGCATACAGGCCAATCTCAAGCATACCACTACTGGCAAAAATAATGGAGAAGGCGGTACAACATCAACTACAAGACCACATTGACAACCACGCTCCTCTGGACATCAACCAACACGGATTCCGCCACAACCATGGGGTTGAAACACTCCTGTTATACCTCTTCAACAACATACTATGCCACATAGACAACCGCGAGAATGGAATACTAATGATCTTCATCAACATTTCATCAGCATTTGAAATAGTGGATCACAGAACCCTACTGGAAAGACTACAGAACATTGGACTACATGGATCCATGCTGAAATGGTTCCAATCATACCTAACGCACAGACAGATACAGGTCAAGGTCGGACCTAACACATCCCGACCCATAAAAGTACGGCAAGGAGTACCACAATAGACGGTGTAGATGTTTCAACAGATAGTGATGGAGTACAATCAGTCAAAATCCATTCCCAATGTGTGTATAACGCCCAACGGTATGCCAACCAAATTATTTTCTTAGGATAGCCCCTATTGTGGGGATATTACCTTATATGATGTCTAGTACTGCTGTGGCTAATATTCTTCGTAAACATTGGCCTGTGTTGGAGCTACATCCCTGTTTTCAACGATCCTTTATGGTGGCATTTTCTAGGGGTGCGAATTTGGGAGATATCGTGGCTCAATCGACATTGATGGTAGACAGACCTCTTGTTCCATCTCTTCAACATCAAGGCCACAGTATTTGTCACAATTGTGTTTATTGTGCTTCCTCTTTAACAGGGGTTATGTGGACTCATCCTACGACTGGTCAGTCTTATAGGAGAAAATGGAAGACAGATTGTACTACATCTTATGTGGTCTACATAATTCAATGTCCTTGCCCTCTTGTGTATGTGGGGCGCACAACACGAAAAATTAAAATCAGGTTGGGAGAACATGCTTCACGTTTGCGGCAACAGATTGAAACAGCTCCGATGGTGGAACATTGTCAGTTATTTAATCATACATATCAGGATCTACGATGGTCAGTCATCGATCATGTACCTTTGGACCCTAGAGGTGGTGATCGTATCAACAAACTTCAATGATCTGAACAACACTGGATTTTTCGTTTGAGTACGGTACATCCCACTGGTCTAAACAAAGAGGTTGCATGGACAAGTATCATCTGACGTCATCCGTTAGGCTTAGGGACTCCCTGTATTGGTGGGTAATCCCTCTGGCTCCTATTGGTTGACATTTCAGATTGAAGGCAATGAATAGCCATTCATAGAAGCTTTGCCCTTTGAAGAAACAGCTGATCGTCAGCGTTTTTTGACGGTTTTCTATCTGGTATGATGATAGCACTTGAAACAGGGTGACAGACCCGAAACGTGCACGTCGTGCTCAACAGTACAAGAATGATGTTCTTTGAAACAGCTAAGTAAAGTAGAGGATAATTTTGATACAATTGGTTTTTGAAATTGATTAAATAGGATAAAACCAAGTGGAGGACATAGTTTTTGGTCTATGTCCCTTTCCGGTAACATCCGACAAAAAAATTGGAAAAAGGTTTCACTGGGGGTATTTAGTGATTTTTTGGAGTGTCTGTATATATTATCACTATCTTTGGGGCTTTTTGTTAGGATACATAATGATGACTCCCTAGATGAGAGGTGTAAGGGGAAGCATTGTATTTTGGTCTCCAGGCCCCTTCCATCTTACAGCCTGACCTGTTGCTGTAGTAGGATGAAGCTACAATGGAATTAGCGGATAAGTGCAAGTAATAAAGAGAGACTGGAGAGTAGACATGTATACTAACTGAAAATTTATTAGGAGAATAGACACATTTTATTAGGAACATTCAGTGCCAGGCATCATAAAACAATGATGACAAGCACAGAGGCATTGAGGGGCAAGCAGCCCAAACAATTGACCAACAGTGAACACGTGGTAACAGTATTAACAACTGGGTAACCGGGTATAAAATCCCATGATACTGGGTAGTCTGGGCTTAGGGGCCATCGCCCAAGGATATTGCATGCATCTGGGGCATTAAGTATCACCTAGAGGACTATGTCCACAAAGGCATCAGTGGCAGGTAGAAGGCAGTCTAGGCAGTAATGTTTAGTGTAGATGTGTATGGAGGAGATGCAGAGTATAGGCTGGGTAGTCCACAGGGGGTTGGAGCTTGTTGATGCATCTGGCCGAGATGATGGCAATGAGGAAGAGTTTTCCAGATGACGAACTTGAGGAGGGAATCCTTGATAGCTTTGAAGGCGGGGTAGCATGTACTGGCAAAGGATGATGTTGAGGTCCTAGGATGGGGCTGGCTGTCATAAGGATTGGTGAAGCTTCAAGAGGCCTTTTATAAATCTTGCTACAAGGGGGCATACTGATACTGGTTTTCCCTCCAGCCAATGTACTTTGTTGGACGCTGTCTTGAAGCCCAGGTTCAAGATGCTGAGCAGATACTGAAGGAAAGATGGAATGGCATAGGAGACAGAGTCAAGTTGTGCAGAGGCACAACATGACTGGAATGTTTTCCACTTGAAGCTATAGGACATTTTGGTCAACTGGTTTTTGGCAGCCAGGAGCACAGTGGTGATCTCAGTGGTCAGGTGGAGTGGGTCGAGGATCATCCTTTCAATATCCATGCTGAGAGAGACAGGACCTCTAGATTTGGGTGTAATGTTGTGATCCCATCTTGTGTGATGAGGTCTGAGCAGGTCAGTAGGCTATATGGAGGTACTTGGACAGGCAAAGCAGGTATGTAAACCATGTCTGCCTTGACCAGTGGGGCTTCAAACCAAAAGAGGATAGAGAAAACCACTAACCCCCTGGTTGTAGCAGCTCCCTTTTAATTTTTAATTTGAAAACAGCATGAAAAAGATATTTGAAAAATAGTCCAAGAAAAAGCCACTTAGCTCCAAAATTGTGCTGTAACGCTGCCCAACACCAACCAATCAGATTTATCATGCATGAACTTTTTAATCTTAAGACTATGCAGATGGTCATGAAAAACGGTCAGCTGACTCTCAGTCTCAGACCACTGGGTCTGAAAGCTTTGTTCATCCCGAATTTCCAATATTTTAGATTTCAAATCAGCGGTTTGGGACAAAAGTTTATCTCCTCAGCCGCTATATGTTCAACCAACAAGGCAATTATATCAAAACTACATTTATTAAGAATAGCATTCCATTTAGCAAGAAAAGCTGAACAATCTACAAACTGCCGTGGTGCTCGCGGCATCCGCAAGCCGTGGGGGATGATCATAGATTTTAAGTACTGAGTCATAGCCGAGCCATGCATCTAAGCTCTTATTAAAAGTTTATGTAAATCTTTAAGTTTCCTTTTTTTTTTGGACCATTTTTCAGATCTCTTTTTCATGCTGTTTTCAAAGTAGAAATTAAAAATTAAAAGGGAACTGCTACAGTGAGGGGGTTGATGGTTTTCTCTACCCTCTTTTGGTTTGAAGCTCCGACATATACAGGGTGGCCCAAAAAAAGTGAGAACATCTCATAAATTAAAAGCTTAAATAGTTTACTTCTTTACCTTTTTTAGCTATATAACGTCTTTATTTCGACAATTTCCAGTCGCCATCTTTTTTTTTTAAATTTGTCAATTGTTTACATCTGTCTTTTTGAATTTTTAAATAACTTATATGCTATGAGATGTTCTCACTTTTTTTTGGACTACCCTGTATTTATTTTACATGGTTGCTCTGGTAGCTGTTTTTGACTGGGCCCTTTTTTCCTATGGTTTATAATTTTTGTTCACTGGTTTTGTTGGGACATTGCATATTATTTGACCAGTGGGGAACAATTAAGATGATAGCTATCAATGCTGTGAGTGGGTAGATGTAGAGGAGCTGTCATTGCCTCCAATGAATCAAGATGGCACCTGGGGCCAGTCTGTGTGGGGAAGGCTGCTTGGAACAGAATAGAGGTCATTTTGCATTGGTTTTTCTTGTGACGACTTCTATAGTTGGGTGTTCCATCATCAAAATAGGTCTGCAGTGGTTGAGAGGCCACTCATGAGGGTCTAGTTGCCAGTTGAGGATATATGCGAGCATGTTGTGGACCTCTAGGAAGTAGGTGACTTGTAGGAGGCAACTGATGTAGAAGGCAAATCTCCAGATTATGCATGCTTCCCTGCATAATTTGTGGGAGCCCATGCTGCCTTGTTTGTTGATGTAAAATATGGTGATGTGTTTGTCTGTCTGGATGAGGATGGTCTTGTCTGATATCTAGGTGATGAACGCCTTGAGAGCATTGCCAATGGCTTTGAATTTCAGGAGGTTGATGTGGTACTGGGCCTCCATGGAGGACCAGGTGCTCCTGGTTGTCAGATGTAGGCGGTGAGCTCCCCAGCTGCGTTTGGAGGCATTTGTTGTGACTGTTAGGTTTATGGTTTATTGAGTTTACTACACTATTTTTAAAATGAATAGCAAAGTGGTTTACAATAAAATTATTAGAAACAGAAAAGAACTCCATATCTCAGACAGAAAAGAAGAAAAAACAGAGGAGGAGCTGCAGACACTGTCTGCCTCTGCCCCACCCCCATGCAACTGCTAATGCTTAAATGCCAAACCAAAAAGATATTTGAAATTTTTGTAGGAGTCTCTAAGTGTAACTGTAGGGGTAGAGCATTCCAAAGACTGTGGAAAGCAAAAAAAAAAAAAAAATGCAGAATGGTGTGTGCTTTCGAGTTTAGCCTGGGAAACAGGTGGAATATTCAAATGGTTGCCATGGATAGAGTGTAGTGCTCTAGTTGGGGTATGCATGAAAATAAGTGATGCCAAATATGTGGGAGTATCTGTTTATGAGCTAAGGCAAGGATTTTTAATTGAATTCAATACTAATTGATAATAAAGGAAAAATAGTATTTTTTAGCCTGAAGAAGCCATGAATGATAAAAACTACGACATTCCTTGAAAATGGACAGTGCTTGAAGGGATCATATGTTTATGCCAGTGCCTTTTGGCATGCCTTACTTGTTGCTTGAGTACGTGAAGACCCAAATGATGGTGGCACTTAAGGGAGGGGAATCTAGGGTTTGGTGGGTGCAATATTATCAAGAGTGACTCTGAGATTCCAATTCCAGGCCTCAGCCTGCTCTTGAAGTGAAAGTGGGGGTATGGCTGTTGGAGAGGTCTGCCACAAGGTGCATGCCAGATGTGTGGAGGCATTGATAGGGATCTCATGAGATAGCAGTTGTGTGTACTGGATCCACTTCTTCTGAAGATGCTATTGGAGGGGGGTGCATGTGGACCTTGGAGAGCAGTATCATGTGCACGACTGCAGCAAGATGTCCTAGGAAACTTTCTGGCTATGATTTTGTCCAATGAGGAGATTTGCAGAACCAGGAAGGCAATTGAGTTCACTCTTGAAGATGGCAGGAACTCTCTGGAAGAGGAAGTGTAGATGTCCGCTCTGATGAATTCAGATGATTGGTTAAGAGTTAGAGTCAACGTTTGGTGTTGATGAAGAAGCCCAGCATTTGTAGGAATCTCAATATGGTGCAGACGGAGGTGTTGCTCTTTTGTTGGGAGGTCCCATGATAAGCCAATCATTGAGGTAGGGGAACATACACACTGTTTGCGGAGGCATGTGGTGACTACTGCAACATATTTAGTGAACATTGTTGGCACTGAGGAGAGTCCAAAGGGGAGGACTTGGTATTGTTATTGGAAACTAAAAAAAACAACAACAACCAGATCTTCCCCTGGGTATGGTGCATTGGTATGTGAATGTAAGTGTCTTGATCAGCCACTTGTTGCGTTGGATAAGCGGTAGAATAGTCACCAAGGAGGGCATTTGGAACTTCTCTTGGAGGCTGCCTTGTTGATAAGTCAAAGGTCAAGGATGGGAATAAAGCCCTCCATTTTCTTGAGTATGAGAAAATAGTGGGAACAGAAGCTTTGGTTGATCTCCACCAGAGGTACCAGTTCTATGGCTCTAGTTCAGAGCAGGGATTGTACCTACGTGAGAAGGAGATAGGTTGACATTTCTGGAAACATGGTCGAAGTTGGTAGTGTGGGTGGGGAGGCAGAATAGAATCTGATGCAGTAGCCATTCCTTAGGATGCTGAGGGCTGATTTGTCTGTTGTCATTTGTGTCCAGGCCTCTATGAAGACAGGTCTGGTGCTACCATTAGGCAAACTAGGCAGCCTAGAGGCCAGCATCCTGAGGGTGCCCCATTTGCCGCCACTGCTGCCCCTCTCCAGAACTTTCAGCAGCGGCAGCTCATATAACAACGGAACCTAGGTACCCCCACTTAAGAAATGATCATTACGTTCATTATGTTACTGGCACTTCAATCATGTTTCGTGTAAATATCTCATGTATATAGTTCGCCCCTGTTATCCAAGTTTGTACCCCTGTTCTATGTAAAACCAAACAGCTTGTTGTTATGGTCATTGTGTTATAATGTAAACCGCGCTGATACCGAATAGTGCGGTATATAAGAAATTGTAATAAATAAATAAATATAAGCTGGGAACCATGATGCAGTCCCGGCAAGGTTAGGTAAGTGCTATGTCATGATGTTAAGCTTATTGCCACTGCTGTAGGACCTGGTGCAGCAGCAGCAGCAATGGGAACAGCAGCAGCCACAGCAAAGGGGAGTCAACAGGATGGGGGACTCGCCTAGGGCATCTCTCACCCCTGTACCGACTCTACACAAAGTATGGGAGGTGGCCCTTTACTGGTATGGCTTCCATATTACTGCAGTCAAAAACTAGGGGTGTATTTGGTAGGCAAAGGTCCTTCTGCCTGTGGGAGATTGGATTTTGGCGGGCAGAATAGGAAGGATCTCTGCTCACAGTGTAGAACTTGGACATGTTCTTTGGGCCCCCAAAGAAAAAGGCCTTTTGCCACTCCTACTCAGTTGGCTAGCTGCTTTGGCAGCCCCCTTTGTGGGGTTTGGGGCCCAGGTATACCCCTTGGGGGTTCAGGGCACTTGAGCATTCTTTTTACCAGCTTCTAGAGAGGTCACAGCCTTTGCTTCATCTTTTCACCCCCCCCCCCATTCTTCTGTGAACCCATCCTTCCCCTGCAGGGGTTGTTGAAGGGCTTGAGGAGAGTTCCAACCATCAGAAGTTAAGTTTGAGGAGGATGGAGTGGTGGTTCCTCCAGGTGCTTGTTAAGATTCCTGCAGGATCTGTTTTTTACCTGCTAGGCCTGTTTAGGTCTGACAGGACATTAAGGCTGCTCCACAGACTGTGAATCTGACTCTCAGTTGAGTTTAGTGAGGGGGTTCCGTTTATGCCAGGCGAGCATAATACTTGGCTGTGTTACCACTTCTCCATGGCCCTATGTGGTAATGCAAGGGCTTTTATGGAGAAATACCCCTGAACTGGGCCCCTAGGGTCCTGAGGTCCTGTCTCGACTATCACCTCAATCAAAGCGGGCAAGATTAGTCTTTTGGCCCCATGGGGTGGAAGTCTGCTTCACAGAGGTGATGAAACTCATGACCATCCTGGTGGAGAGAGGTGCAGCATGTGGGAAAATCTCAGTTTGAGGGTCTTACAAAAGACTTGGCAGTAGATGCTTTCAGCTTTTCAGTGGTGCTATGGACATGCCTAGAGGCTAGACCTCGGATGAGGGCTCTACCCTCTGTGGGTGGCCTTACTTCCAAAGTTGCAGATCTGTTCAGGAGAAGAGCTGGCTTGGGTGGGGTTGAGTAGTTATTTATCCCAGTCTCCTTCCAAAGGCTAGGAGGCTTGCAACATCCTGCCTAGGTGGCTGCTGCTAGTTAATGCTGGTGCAAAGTCTCTCCCGGCTTCATGGCAGCAATGGTATTGGCCAGTTGCTAGTACTGGTTTTATTTCATAGATAGCTTTGGTCTGTGGCAGAGAAATTCCCCTTAAGAGTCTCCTTCTCTCCCAGTGCAGAAACTCATTCATGGAAACTCTGGGAAGACAGATAGAGAAGGGTCAAGGGACCTTCTAAGGCTGTATGTAGAACCTAGAGCTTCCCTCTGGAGAGGAGGACATCAGTTGCAATAAGGGCTGGCCTGGCAGAGCACCTGATGGACATGAGTTGCCTTCACAGGACCATTGGGAGCCTGTAACTCCTCTCATTGGATGCTGGCAGTCCCTCCTGAGGTCCAGCTGTTTGGGGTGTAACTTAGTCTCTTCCTTCTGATGGCACCCATACCACATTAAACTAGTGGGTTTCAGGCTCCGTAGGTGAGATATCTATCCTTGATCCCTTGAGTGCTGGTCCAGGCCAGACTGGGGCTTCTGATGTGCAGTGTGAATTACAGCAGAGCTTGAAAGGTCTCCCTGAGAGAATCTCCCTGAGGCTATCTGCTGGGGGACACACTTCAGCGCTTCTAGCAGTGACAGGTTATTTATCCCATCCTCTCCATGGTGGGGTCAGAGATGTTGTCCCTGATAAGAAGATAAGATATCCATACTGGATCTGACCAAAGGTCCATTGAGCCCAGTATCCTGTTTCCAACAGTGGCCATTCCAAGTCACAAGTACCTGGCAGGTTCCCAAAAGATAAACAGATACCATATTGCTTGCCCTAGAAGTAAGCAGTGTATTTCCACAGTAAACTGTAATAATGGTTTATGGACTTTTCCTCTAGGAACTTGTCCAAACCTCTTTTAAACCCAGCTACACCAGCAGCTTTTACTACATACTCTGGCAATGAATTTCAGAGTTTGATAATGCATTGAATGAAAAAATATTTTCTCTGATTAGTGTTAAATGTGATACATTGTAGCTTCATTGTGTGCCCCTAGTCTTCCTACTTTATGAAGAAGTAAACAACTGATCTACGTTTACCTGTTCCTCTCCAATCATTATTTTATAGACCTCTATCACCTCCTCTAGGTATCCAGCATCTCTCTTATCCCTTTCGTATGCCCTCCTCCTAAGTGCCCAGCTTCTTTCTTTCCTTCATGGGCCATATCAAGCATTTCTTCTCATCCCCTTGCTGGGGTTACTGCTTCCCGTTATCTGCTACCAGTGCCACCACCCTCTCTATTTGGCCGGCCTCCTTTGTTAAACACCAGTGTGCATAGCATGAGATCTTTTCACAGGCGTACACACAAAACCTACTGCATCCCACCCCTTCTGACACATATTTCCTGTCGCAGGGGACGCGACATGGCAGACCTTAAGTGCACACATGCTGAAAAGCTCCATGCCACCTGCTGCACTGAGGGCATTTAAACACCTGTTTTGCCACTCAGCATTGCACCCCCCACTGCCACCTCCACCTGATATAGCGCTTCTGTCCATTGCTGAAATTTGAAACAAGAGGTCACCAACGAGGTGAGAGCCAGGGACAAGGGTCAAAAATTGGAGACGTCTGGTAACTTAAAATGTTTAAACAAAAAAGATGGACCTGAGTACCGAAAGGGTTTAATGCGGTCAGACTTGCTAACCATGTTAATCCCCTTGGCTGGGATATTCAACAGCATTAACATGATTAGTGCTGTTGAATATTTGCAGGTGCAGCCGCTGTATGTGCCAATGCTAACCGGTTGCTAACCTGGGGCAGTGGCTGAATAATACTGCTTCCTGGTTAGCTTCATGGCAATCCCAGTAATTCGGATAATCAATGCCGGGGCCTGGATACAGTATGGCATTGAATATTCGGGTCTAATGTTCAGCAACAATAGCTAGCTGCTTTTGCAGTGCTAGCTGCCACCGCTGAATATCAGGCTTGATATATATAAATGAATTACTTTGGGGTCCAGGTCCTAAGGGAATGTTAGCTGCTGCAGGAGTAGCTGCCATAGTTTAAAGGAAGAGAGGGCTGTGATCGAGGCCATTTGGAAAAGAAAAATGAAGAATCATGATCATGGCTTTACCAGGACTGCAGTGTTTGGATTTGCATGGCCCATGTAGAGTAGGCTGTAGATCAGGGCTGACATGCCACTGCTGGGCCCAGGTCTGTCAGTGATGTGTATTTAAAAAAGAAAGAAAAAGATTCAAGCAGGTGGTAGGGGGAAGAGTCAAGATGGTGGCACCTCAGAAGGTTCTTGTCCGAACTGTTCCATTTCTTTCCTTCTTGATTATTACCTATGGCTCCTAAGCGATGGGGGAAAAGCCAAGCTAAACCAGCCAAGGCTGTTATCCCTGCTGGAGGAAAGCAGACGATTGAGGCTCACTTCTTGAAGGCTGCTGGAATGCCTAATACAGTGAAGAAAGTCCTGGCTGTGCAGGCTTCTGGTGGGGAGATGCCCAGACTTGGGAAGATGTCATCTTTATTGCCATGGCCGCATCTTAATGCCTCACCATGGGCCTCAGATCTTTCTAATCTGAGTCAAATGCCAGTCATCTCACTGTCCAGTTCAATTGGTAATGGAATGGGCAAAGTTGTGGTGAACCCCATCTCATGTTCCAGCCTGTTGCCTCTCGCTCCAAAGGATTCTGCAAGAAGTTCTTTGGTGTCCTTGGAAGCAGGACTTGAAGCAAGGAATCTATAGCCTACTCCGACCCCAGAGGGAGATGATAAGCTAGAAGTCCTCCATAGTGCAACTTTAAGAGACTCCTCAGAAGTATGGTCTGAAGTGCCTTCAGCACTACTAACCTTCAGCACTTGTCCAGCTCCTCCCCCTGCTGGGGTTTTGCTCAGACACTTTCCTCTCTGAGCGCATGAGCTTCTTACCCTCCATTTGGTGGTCCCAGCTTGGTGAGAGCTTCTCCATTGCAAGCCTCTGCTAACTTTATATGCTGTGTTTAGGCATTTTCCTGTGCCTATCTATAATCTAGCTTGTTATTTACTGTTGTGTCTATATTTCTGTTTTGTCAGTGTGTGTCCTATTTTCTGTCTGTCCTTTATCCAGCTTTTTGCAGTGCTGTGTCTCCCTTCTCAACACTTTATAACCCACTCCTCAGTCCATCTACCCCTGGCTTAACATTCTTTCATAGCCTTCCTCTGCTCATTGACATAATTACTCAGGTGCACCTGAACCCACCAGGACTTTCTCCCTCTCCACCTTTATCTCCTTGATATGCATGCTCTTCTCTTCTCGCTCTCCTATGGCTCCATATCACTTTACTGTATATTCTTGATGGTAACTCTCCCTAATCTTTTCCCCTCATTCTGACAGTTTCATGGCCCTACTTCGTATTACCCATTCCTTACTGTCCCCACCTCCCCTATCATTTTGTCTTCTACGTTATCATCTGTCCTTGAATTTCACCATTTTCTTCCTCTCATTCAGCCACCTCTACTGTCACTGAGGGAACCTCACCCTCGCTTCCGTCATGCCACCTCCTCTCTCCCCCATTCTCTCCTACTCCTTCTCCTTCTCTCATCTGGAGATGTCAACCCTAACCCTGGCCCCCCTAGACTTTTTTTCACACTCCCAGGGCAGATCAATGCGTAACCTTTCTTATCTTGTTCATATCCCTTCCTCTCTCCCTCCCCTCTCTCTTTTTCATGTGCCTTGCGGAATGCACATTATGTCTCCAATAAACTTGCCTTCATTCATGACCTCTTTATCTCTAATACTCTACATCTCCTGGCTCTTACTGAAACTTGGCTTCTCCCTGAATATTCTGCTTCAATTACTACCCTGCTATCTATTTTCCCATAACCTTGGCTCTTTGGCCATGGTGGCGGTGCTGGGTTCCTACTCTCTCATTCCTGCCAATTTCAGCCCCTCCTGCCTCCATCTAATTCCTTTGCTTCCTTTGAGGTTGATGCCATCTGCCTATTTTCTCCACTAGCTCTCCAGGAGGCTGTCATGTATCGACCCCACAACAAGTTCAACTCTACCTTTCTTACCAACTTTGACTCCTGGCTCTCCTCCTTTCTGGATGCATCTTCCCCTGCCCTTATTCTTGGGGTTTTTAACATTCACGTTGATGACCATTCTGACCCTTATGCTTTAAGCTCCTTTCTCTAATCTCCTCAATCAACCTCTACCACTCCTACTTACAAGCATGACCACTGCCTTGATCTCGTCTTCTCCTCCAACTGCTCACCCTCAAACACCTCCACCTCAGTTCTGCCCTCTGACCATCACCAGCTAACCTTCATCCTTAATCACCCCCCCATCTTGGTCTCACTCTATCTCCACCAACATGTTTAGGAATCTTCAACCTATCAGTCCTTGTCAAGCAAAAAAACTATTTCCATCTGACTAACTCTCTTGCCTCTGACCCTCGCCATCTATTTGCTATGCTCAACTCTCTTCTCAAGGTCCCTCCTCTCCCAATCCCTCCTTCACTGTCTTCCCAGACCTTGATTGACTATTTCCATGATAAAGGGTGGCAAACATGGTCTCCCATCAATAGATCCACACTCTACCTCCCTGCAAAGAGGGCAACATCAACCCCAGTCCTGCTGAGAAACACACACCCCACAGGGCAGTCAGTGCAGCGCTATACACAGACATAAGACCAGGATATGGTAAGCTGCACCCCACCACCATCTGATATTCCCCTGCAGCAAGCCAACAGCCACTGCAAACCACTCCAACAAGACACATACCAGCTACAAACAATCTGCTAGTTAGTCCATAGTGCATGTTCCCAGTGGTGATGCATACACAGCAAGCAGATAAATCAGTGACTGAGCCCCAAATGGAAACCCATATCTATCACATGAGAGAAATACTAAATAGCACTATGGTGGTGCCTAGCCATGCTGTGGTCACTGCACAGTCAGGGTGAGAGTGATCTCTCAGCAGGACATACTGAGGTCACCCTGTCTGTGTCAGTGGTGGCCGAGCACTACAATGTCCCAGTCAGTGCCCTATGCCCTGTGCAGATGCACCCTGGCCAGGCCACCCTGTCCGGCCTATACCCATGGTACCTTGCTCCTCATTATGCACATTGCCAGTCCAATACTGGCAACATTGCTGGCAGTGTGGGCTGTAGAAGGTGTTTGCAGCCACCACACACTGGATAGACAGACAGCCACCCCCACACCTATGCCAGCATTGTGCTACTATAGAGGGGTTCAGCAGCCATACCCACCACACCAGTCCTGGATACAGTACATGCATGGATATGGTACGCATTACTGTTGGGGGTCACATCCCAGGGTGGTAAGCACTGTCAGAGACCAGACCTGCAGCACACACCGCAGACATCTGTTTGAGTGTTATGGTGGAGCTGAATGAGCAAACTGTGCTTTACGTAGGACTGGAGATCTGCCAGTTATAATGGGAAACGCTTGATAGCTGTGTACCGTATACCCAGGTGTAGGGTGGCAGTGCTGAGGTATGCAACTGTTAGTATTGGGAGATACAGGCAGGGCCCAATGTCCTGCCTCTCCAGGATGCATTGGCCAATGGGGCCTGTGGGGGGGTGTCTGGCCCTGTTGGCTGCTGCTTTACGGCAGAGTTCCCCAAATCCAGTCCTGGTGTTCCACACACTGTTCTGGTTTTCATGCTATCCCTCATAAATATGCATGAGCTACATCTGCATACCATGGGGGTTGTGCATAGCTATGCAGCACAGGCTTCTTTGTTAGAGGCAGCATGGAACCTGAATGGTGTGGGGCCCTCCAGGACTGCATTTGGGAGACTCTGCTCCAGGTAATGCGCCTGTTTATGGTGTCTGTGAGTGCTGTGGTAAAATATAGGCGTATTAATCATGCATATGTTCCTAGCTATACAGTTTTGTCCTTACTATCACTGTTTAGTTGTAGGAAAAATATGTGGAATGGATTGACAGTAGCCCCAGCTGGGCTTTGAACCTGTGACCATCTGTTCCTACACACACTGTCTGTGTGCACTGCACCACCATGTTGCCACAGATATGCTGTGTTCCCTGGGGAGTACATGACTGTACATCCGACAGAGCCTGTCTGTTGCGGTGGACGGTGCCAGCCTGCACAGGCCTAGGCCACTGTCTGCTGTGGTTTGCAGCCACTACCCCCTCCGCCACCTGTACCCTTCCGCAAACATGCAGACATGTTCCTATCTGGGAAAAACATATGACCTGAGTGAGTTGTAGCACTCCAGGACTGACTTTGGGGGACTCGGCTGTAGGCAATGCCCATTGTTATGGTTTGTGTGTGGTGTAGGGTAAAATATAGGTGTTGGGACCATGCTTATGTTCTCTGCAATAAAAGAGTGTCTGTATTCTCACTGTTTAGTGGTGGGTAACATGATGGGGACTGGGTTGGCAGGAGCCCCAGCTGGGCTTTAGAACCTGTGGCCCTCTAGGTCCTACAGGTACTGACTGTGTCCACTGCACCACAGAAACAGTGTAGTTTCTGGAGATGTGATACCTGGCCGCACGAGTCAGACACCCTGCTCTTCACAATTTTACTGTGGGCTCGTTGACCTTGTATGGGGACAAAGGTGCTAGTAAACCTCACAAATGCCCTCCAAAAAAGGGGAAGAAAACCATAACCAAGCTGCGCAACAGTGATATGAATGGGCAACCTGGAAAACACTCCCAGGAATGCTCCATTAAAATGCAGTGCTTTTGAATGAGTCTACGGAGCGTAGACCCTTCCAAATATCATTTCTTTTTTTTGGAGCTTTCCTGGGAGTGTTTTGTATGGTTGCCCATTAATATCACTGTTGCTCAGCTGGATTATAATTTTCTTAGAATGTGTTGTGGTCATTTTCATATCATATTTGCTATTTTGTTCTGTGCACATGTATCACACTGCTCACGTTTTTTAGGTTTCTCCGATTTTGCTGTACATTGCTGACGGAAATGGTTTCTCTTCCCTTTAAATGCGCTCTACCGCGAGTGTTTCACTCGCGGTATTTTTTCCTTGTAAATTCGGGCACGCTCCTGTGCGGGGAGTCTCTCCCCTCCCACATTCCACCCATTGACCCCGTCTCTCCGCCCCTCGGGGGCCTTCCTCCGCCCTCATTTCGCCTTTCCACGCCTCTATCGCACATGAGCGCCCCGCAAACGTGCGGGGCCCGTTAATGTGACGCGCACGCATATGGGGCGCTTAAGAGCACTTAAATGCATCATTTTAGGGTGCTCAGGTGCGCCCCGCACAAGTGCGCCGTTTAGTAAACATACCCCTTAGTCTCTTGGTGCACTTATTTCCTCCCATGGTTTTCAGTACCATCTTTATGCTGGCAACTCTCAGATCTACTTTTCTGTGCCTGAAATCTCTCCAAGAATCCAGGCCCAGATCTCACCACCATTTGAAAGTGAGCATGGCCAAAACTGAGCTCCTTATCTTTCCCCCTCAACCACCTCCCTCTTTCTTCTCTTCTCTATTATTGTGGATAACACTACAGTCCACCCTGTTTCCACAGCTTGCAACCTTGGGGTCATCTTTGACTCTGCTCTCTCTTTCTCTGTACACATCCAACAGATAGCTAAAATCTGTTGTTTCTTTCTCTATAACATTGGCAAAATTCATCCCTTCCTTTCTACACACACTACTAAGACCCTCATCAACTCACTAGTCACCTCCTTCTCACTGGTCTCCCTCTGAATCATCTCTCTCCCCTTCAATCTGTTCAAAACTCAGCTGCACGGCTTATCTTCTGCCAGTGTCACTATGCTCATGTAGCCCCTATTCTCAAGTCACTTCACTGGCTCCTTATCCGTTTACACATCAAATTCAAACTTCTCCTACTTACCTACAAGTGCATTCATTCTGCGACTCCTCACTACCTTTCTTCTCTTATCTCACTCTACACACCTCCTTGGGAACTCTGCTCATTCTGGCAGATCCCTTTTATCTGTGCCCTTCTCTGCCACAGCCAACTCCAGACTTCGTTCATTCCACCTTGCTGCTGCATATGCCTGGAACAGCCTTCCTTAGTCGATGCGTAGGGCTCCTTCTCTGACCCTATTCAAATCTAGGCTGAAGACCCACCTTTTTGAGGCTGCTTTTGGATCCTGATGCTCCTCATTCTCTTGTCCCCTTCTTATGTGTATCTTGCCATACTCTAGTCCCCAGTTCTGCAATGTTTTTTCATCTTGATTAGATTGTAAGCTCTGATGAGCAGGGACTGTGTTTTCCATTGGCTAAAGAGACTTAGGAGAAATTATTGTTGATGGAGAAAGAAGTTATAGAATCCACGGATGTAACCGACCAATTGGTTAAGGATAAGGGGGGATATTCAAAGGCCTTGACATAGTTTGCAGATCCACAAACTGTGTAAATGCCACTGAGCTGGATATTCAATGGCACTAATAGGGTTGCTGTGGCTGGATATCCATGGGTGCTGTCTCTATACGCCACAATGCTAAGCAGTTAGCATTGGGGCATGTTGGGAACTTCTGGGGTGGAGCTGAGGTGGCAGCAGTTGCTATCTGTGCAGCAGCAATATTGAGCAATTGCCCAGTTAACGACATGCTGGTAAAGTAAGGCACGGCAAAGGCTGGCCTAACTTTACCCACGGAGGCTAACCAGGCATTGGCTCATTATTGCCACTGCCCAGTTAGCTTCTGGGTTCTGCGGTGACCTGGATATTCAAAAATTCAGAGGTGATAGCTAGCCACTTTACAAGTGCTAGTCACTGTGGCTGAATATCCCCCCCCCCCCCCCCCGAGGTTCTTATACATCAGAAGTTGGAACAATTTGAAAATAAGCTACATTGTTTAAATATGAAGGTATTGAACCTTCCCAGAGTTAAAATATGACACCATTAGAAATCTTTAAAAGGAATTTGCATGAGATCTTACAAATACCAGATAGTGCCTTTCCACCTGTGACCAAGATATATTTTCTACCATCAGGAAAATTGCAACCGGCCACATCTATGGAGACTACTGGACTATTAGACTTGAGTTATTTTTTGGAAACCTTGACAGCTGAGATTAAGGAGAGAGCGACATTGTTCATTATCCTTGTTTTTGAGACTGATTTGTCTAGAATACTATTGCTTTATTTCAAGAAGATGGATAAACCATTTTCGGGCAGAGTGTATCCAGATGTTAGCTGTCCCGCCCAAGAGACGAGATGAGAGACATTATCTTTGTGAGTGACTTATCGCTTGCGATATCTGGTAGATGTTTAATTTCCTACTTGAATGTTAAGTATATCTTTTTCTATCCAGAGCAACTTCGTGCTTTCTTGGACCTGAAGTGACCTTCTGGGTGTTTGGTGGGGCAATTTGTGGTGGTTCGATGCAATTGAAATTTGATTCTTTATCATCAGCTTTAGTACCTAAGCTCATTATTTACCTTTGTTTTTTTCTCTCTTTACTGACCCCATCTTTTTTTCTGCCTGGTGGATGCCTGCAGCGGTAAAGTCACAGGGCAAATAAAAGAACCTGTGTCTTTTGGGGAAACTGCTAGGTATGTTTGACCTAGATTGGCCACTGCTGGAAACAGGATACTGGGCTTGATGGACCTTGGTCTGACCCAGTATGGCATATCTTATGTTCTTATGTTCTAAAAGAAGTCATGGTTTGGAGCTTGAGAGGAGCAGGACTGGTAGAGCTGTGCATGGCTAAACCGTGATTGTTTAAAGGGACTGTTGTCTGGGGCACACGTGCAATGCAGTACAAGCTTCAGTTTAAAGATGAAAGAAACCGTGGTCCCAAAATTCAGGGTAAATTGACCAGAGTAATCCAGGTCAGTGAGAGGCTATTAAGTGGGAGGGGGAAAAGAGAGAACAGAGGAGAAAGTTTCAGTGAGCTGAGAGCCCGAAAATTTAAAGGACCATTTGCTCATTTTAGTAAGAATGCTGGTAGTGTAGAAAAAGTGTAAAAATGTTAGCCAACTGCCAGAAGAAGACTGACTGGGGTTGGTAGTGGTAGTCAGGAAGTGAGCCAAGTGGCTGAGGTGGAAAGTGAAAAAAACTGCTGCTGAGCTGTGGAAGGCTGCAGGTTGTCACTGAGGTCAAATTGGGTTATTAGAGAAGCTGGGACAATGTGGGGAAATATTATCAATCAAATAAAACAAAACTGCAGAGATTTCATTTGGATCTCTGGAACTGAAGTGTGCCCATAATTTTCTGGAATTATCAACCCCCCTCGTATATTTCTGATTCTGGAAAATGAGCCTTGACCAGTGACTCTGAGAGAAGGGTTTGTGTAATGCTTGAGACAGGCTGGTGAGGTTCAGCCATATAACTAATGAGTTAAAAGAAAAAAACCTGTCTGCCAGTGCAGCAGGTTCATCAGCAAGACTGAATTGCTGTTAAAAGTAAGCATGCGTGTGTGAGTCCTGGTGTGTGAAAGCAGAAACTAAGGGGGATGTTTACTAAACCGCGGTAAAGCCATCAGCGGTAAGGGCAGCGCTAAGGTTACTGAAGCCATATAAGGCTATGGGGGGGGGGGAGCAGTCCAGCATAAAGGGAGCTATGGGCCATGTAACACACGGAACAGGGCGCCCTGACCATTTAACTAGCGGTAACGGCACATCTCACATTAAGGTGAAAAGCGTTAAGGTGCCCAAGGGGTTTAAGGTGCTTCAACCTAAGGTGCCCTGAGGGGTTAAAGGGAATTAACTTAAAGGCGCCCTGAGGATTTTAAGGCGCCTGAGGTTAAGGCGCCCTGAGGGGTTAAGATGCATGAAGTTAAGGTGCCCTAACTGGTCTAGGCACCCAAGCATAAGATAGCCAAGGGTTTTATGGTGTTTCAAGTTGACAAGAATGCATCTAAAAGCAGGAAAACAGCTGTAACCCTAACGCTGGATAGTGCATCATGTAAAGTCAATGTAAAGGTGATGGAAGGAAGGGCAGGTGGGAGCTGATAGACCTGCCATATTGGTGGGCACCCTATGTGGCGGCCAGTTAGGTGGATGAGCATGTGGGAGGCAGCTGTATCGATGCACAGGGTGGTGCCAATGTAAAGTGCTGCAATGTCAGCGTGTGGTATAGGATGGGGAAGATGTGTCCCCTAGCCGAGCCAGAAGCAGCAGGATGTGTGCAGCCACAGGAGCATAGAGTGGGAGTGATGACGTGAAGATCAGGTACAGGAGAGCCCTGATTATCACAGGCATGAAAATGACCTGAGTAGCACACATTCACAAAAGGAGCAAGTAGGAATCAAACCCTTGTTTCTTGCCTATAGGGACATTGCACTAACCAGCATGCTACACCTCTTGAGACCACAATGGCTGGAACTGAAGAGCCTGCAGATCTCTGCCCAAACTGTCTGCTGTGTGTGCTGGTATACAGTACGTTAACCCCTCCAGTACCCATGATGCACTGCACACACAGAACAGCAGTCTGCAGCTGATCACCAAACAGAGAATGGAAGATACATCACATTAGCTCAGTACGATGTACTGACAGTGTGTACTGCAACCATATAACAGCTACAAACTGTGCTACTGCACAGTTTCAGCGGTCACCCTGAGGGTGAGGACGGCTGCCCAGCACCTGGTCCTCAGGATCTGCAGTGCTAGAGATGATCTCTGTTACTTATACTGCAGATTCCCATCCCTGCTAGTGTATTGAGCTAGTGTAGTCACCTTGCTGCACCTGTCACATCTGGCCCTGTGACCTACCCCTTTTGGAAAGTGATCCTCCTAGAACAGCTGATGCCACCTACAATGGGGGTGTTTAGACTTGCAGACAACTGTCATTAGAGGCCTGTTGGGCCTACCATTACCACAGGGAGTAGGGCTAGAACATCTCCTCTCCCAGCCACCTAGGTCTAACAATCACCCACAGCAAGCACAGTCAGACTGCACCTGCTGCCCATCACTGGGTTATCCAGCCATGCACATAGCAACTGCAGACAGTTTATGTTTATTAAAATTTGATATACCGCTCATTCAGGAAGATCAGAGCGGTGTACAATATAAGAACAAATAAAAACTTATAAAAACAATCAATACAGTCCTCTGGTCAATACACATTGTATGCACCCACCGGCTGGTTCCGTGATCAGGCCCCCAGGACAGAAGATGCACTCACATTGCTAGAAGTTGACACTATATAGCACTATGTGGATACAGAGCCATGCCATGATCACTGCTTGGTCAGAGTGAGAGTGCCCTCCCAGCATGACATCCTGTGGCCACCCAGACCATGCATGTGGCAGACAGACACTACAACATCTCAGCCATTCACTTTATCTCCAATGCAGACCCATCGTGACCAATCTGCCCTGTTTCAGCCCATACCCACAATACTTTGCTCCTCATCATGCACATTTGCAGACTAATGCTGGAAACATCTTAGGCACTGTGAAGCTCAGTGAGATGTAGAAAGCCATGACTAAATTGTAGACATACACACACTCACACACTGTTAATGACATGCTGTGAAAAAATGGGGATGGTTGGTACTCCTGCCTACCACCTTGATCCCAATATCAGTTTGAGCATTGTTAATGTGTGCTCCTTGTGCAGGAGCTAGTAGCGTGCTCTGATGTTAATGTCTGCTCAGTGTGCTGGTACTATAAGCCTGACTCTCCATGTATCTGTGGATAGTGGAGCCTATCTGTGTGGCTAATGGGTGTTTGTACCCTTGCTGGCCAATTCATTGGGGGTTGCACATGTTGGTGCTGTACCTGCACTGTGGGCTAAAGTTCAGCCACAGGGACATGCAATACATAATCCACAGCCGGGACCCGAACCTGTAACCCTCCACTCATATACACAAGCCTGACCTCTCAAACATAGCGGCGTGCATAGAAGACATGATCATCTGACTCAATAACAACAACCTTTCCATAAATTACAAAATGACGGAGGCACTCTTTATCACTAGGGACATCTCAATTACCCCACTGCAAACAATCAACATACAGCAAAAGCAAATAACAGTAAAGAAAGAAATCAAATACCTAGGAATCATCATGGATCACCATGCAACCCCACATAACAAAAACTTCTGTGAATGCCTACCATAAAATAAAGATAATAAGGAGACTTAAACCGATTCTAGATCATGATCACTTCCGCACCATCTGCCAGGCAATCATCACCCCAACACTGGACTACTGTAACTCACTTTATCAGGGGCTCCCAAAACAAACCATCTTACCACTTCAAATAGCACAAAATACAGCAGCACGATTCATCACAGAAACACCCAAACATGGACACATCACCCCCATATTTGAACAGTTACACTGGCTCCCAATCCAATCCCGCATCAGATTCAAATCAACCTTAATCATATTCAAAATCATTCACCAATTATCAGCTTATATCCTACAAGACACTATAATAAGAAACAAAAGTACCCAACCCAGGAGAAATAACAATAAGCATATGATTCACACCCCATGGATACCATAAGACTATACAAGCCATATCTGGAAGAGCGCTGTCACATTATGCTCCATTTCTAAGGAACTCACTCCCCGATGACATGCACGCAACTACGGACATTAAAGACTTCAGAAAGAAATTAAAAACTCTTCTCTACACAAATCATCTGGGACATATTACCTAACCATCTGAATGACAACATGATCCAAGGCACCATTTATGGACCCATAGCCATGGACTAGCAACCCATTAAACACTTTGCACTAAATTGTATATAGTTATGTCATACACTTATGATTTTGTACATAGTTAATTTCTCCCCCCCCCACTGTTCAAGCACTCTTGTATACTGTTAATTGTTCTATGTATAATGTTTAGTTACAATGTAAACCGCTCTGAGTGAAGGGCAAAGTGGTATAGAAAAATGGTTACATAAATAAATAAATAAAAACATACACCCAACTGTGTGCATTGAGCCACAGTGCTGCCATATGGCTACAACACTCCCTGGGGCTGACATACTTTGCATCAGACAGACCTTGGCACATATTGCAATGGACACTGCACAGGACCAGGGTGTGGCTTTGGTCTGCTGCAGGCGGGTGCCGCTGGCTCCTCCACCAACATCCCTACACCATGCTGACATGCCCATGTGCTGTCCATGTTGGTGGTGTGCAGTCCCAATTCATCCAACATGCAGGTTGGTGAGTGCCTAGGGTGCACGGTCCAGATGGGTGGGGGGGGGGCAGAGGCATACATGGATGGCCACATAGCCCCCTCCCCAACCATCAGCTTCTGCAGGGACCCCATCACCACCTGCCAATGATACATCTCGGGGGAGGATGATAGCCACTACTGTAGTAGACCCCTGGGCGCCTTCATGTTGCAGCTGCCTGAGGGGCTATAGCATCTGGCACTATCGGCCTCTTCCCCCACAGCTGGGTTCTGCAGCTGCGGAGGGGAGGGGGGCAGCCTGGATCTCTGCCTGGGGTGCCAGGACCCGGACCGCTCCATGTGGTACATTGCCCTTCCACAGAAGTAACAGGACTGTGTGCTGCCACTGTCACTATGGAATCATGACGATCATCACAGATGGTTCTGTGGATAGCAGAATACCCCTTTGTGGAGAGGCTAAAAAGGTTGGGGCTCATCAGCCTGGGGAAGAGACGGCTGAGGGGAGATATGATAGAGGTGGAACAGGTAAACATAGGTCACTTTTTTATGCCATCAGACTGTGGACAGACTAAGGGACTTGCAATGTGGCTACAGTGTAACCCATTTGGGTCTTCTAGGTGAAAATATTTTTTCAGTCAATGCGTAATCAAATCCTGCAATCCATTACCAGAGGATGTGGTAAAGGCTGTCAGTGTAGCTGGGTTTAAAAAGGTTTGGACAGGTTCCTGGGTAACCGTCCATAAACCAACACTAAAGAGGACCCAGGCTATGCTCTGCTTGCCCCATTACAGTTATTGGGAATCCTGTGTATCTTATGGGGAAACTGCTAGGTACTTGTGACCTAGATTGGCCACTGTTGGACACAGGATACTGGGCATGATGGACCTTGGTCTGACACAGTTTGGCATATTTTGTAGTCTTATGTTCCTATGTGCCATCTAGGCAGTTGCCTGGTCCCCCCTGTGCACCAGCAGCCCCCACTGCATGACCCATGCGCCACCTCCTTTGTCCGCATTTGCATCATCAACATAGTGCCCTGTCATACTTGGGCACTATGCTGTTGCTGCTAATGGAGCACTACTATCACTCACTGGGGTTCCCTTGTCTGTGCATCACATTGCAGATGTAAAATAGGCTCTCTCTCCTCAAAAAACACCCTTTCTGCCAGGTTTTGAGTTGCATTAGGGTTCCTGCTGTTAAGATGCCTGCGATAAGGGAGCAAGCCTTGTTCCCTCCCATTCCCCACCCATTGACCCCCACTCTCCGCCCCATGCATGCCTTCTCTCCACCCACAGATACCATTAGTGCGCGCTAAAGTGGCTGGTACCGTTATCACATGCTAAAGTGGCTTTTTGGACATGCTAAGGGCTCAGATGCGCAGTTAGCACGCGCTAATGGCACACTTGCTCCTTTACTGCGGTTTAGTAAACATACCCCTTAACCTCAGTTCTTTGACTTCAATCCTTTAAATTCAACTGTAAATAAAGAAGCAGACAGACACAGATAGATATAAAACAGTACAACTTAAGCTTAAATGAGGAATTCACAGGTGTGCACACTTGTGCAGGTTCTCATGATTCCCCTCTCAAGCTAGGCTGCCGCACCTGCTTTTATTAGGGAAAAAACTGTTACATGATACAAATTCAGCTCTACGTCAAGCTTTGTTTATCTACATGTTATAAATCAGAGCGAAGACATTTCTCAGCTCCAGCATTCTAAAAACAAAGTATTCTGTCTCGTTCTCACAAACAATATCATCCCAAACTACAGTCTTGGTTTTTATAACACAACTCTCTCCAGGCTGCTAGGCTTCAGACTGTCAGCAACATTCCAAGCTATTCTCCATATTAACCCTTTCAGAAGGCCCTGGTACCCCACTTCAAGTTACTTTCAACAATATTGACCTCCTGTCAGCACCCAATCTGAAGCAAAAAGTAGTGAAAGCAAGCTTCCAGCACAAGCCCAAACAGAAGAGAATGACACGCATTCCTGCAATATACTGTAGCAAGCTGCAAATAATGCCAGTACAGATCACAGAACTCCACAGTAATGCACATGGGAAAAGCATTCAACCTAAGGAGATCCTACTCATGTTCCTATTTTAATGTGATATATATGAGAGATGGGAGACAGAAGATTCTGCAGGAGTGAATACAAGCGTCTAAGCTAGGAGGACCTTATGATCAGAAGGGAAGAATTTGTTGGTTATCCCAGATCCACAGGCTATGAGAGTGGAGAAACAGAAAAAGAGGGCATTTAGAGTTGATATTGTGTATCTGGACTTTCAGAAAGCCTTTGACAAGGTCCCTCATCAGAGACTTTTGGCAAAACTAAAGAGTCATGGGATAGGAGGCAGTGTACTATTGTGGATCAGGAACTGGTTAAAAAGATAGAAAGCAGAGGGTAGGGCTAAATGGCCAATTTTCCCAATGGAGAAAGGTGAATAGTGGTGTACCCCAGGGATCTGTGCTGGGTCCGCTGCTTTTTGACATATTCATAAATGACCTGGAAAATGGAATAACGAGTGAGGTTATCAAATTTGCAGATGACACAAAACTATTTAAAGTTGTTAAAACCCAAGAGGATTGTGAAAAATTGCAAGAGGATCTTGATAAATTGGAAGACTGGGCATCAAAATGGCAGATGAAATTTAATGTGGACAAGTGCAAGGTTATGCACCTAGGGCAGAACAACCCAAACTATGGTTACACGATGCAAGGTTCCACATTAGGAACCACCACCCAGAAAAAAGATTTAGGCGTCATTGTGGATACCATGTTAAAACCCTCGGCCCAGTGTGCAGCGGCGGCCAAGAGAGCAAATAGAATGCTAGGTATGATAAGGAAAGGAATGGAAAATAAAACAAAAGATATTATAATGCCTCTATATCATTCCATGGTGAGACCGCACCTTGA
Source organism: Ichthyophis bannanicus (assembly GCA_033557465.1). NCBI lineage: Eukaryota > Metazoa > Chordata > Amphibia > Gymnophiona > Ichthyophiidae > Ichthyophis > Ichthyophis bannanicus. The sequence goes on from CM066032.1 coordinate 1,191,544,052, forward strand.
ATATTGTGTGCAATTCTGGTCACCGTATCTTAAAAAGGATATAGCGATTTTAGAAAAGGTACAGAGAAGAGCCACCAAAATGGTAAAGGGGATGGAAGGATACTCCTATGAAGAAAGGCTAAAAAGGTTAGGGCTCTTTAACCTGGAAAAGAGACGGCTGAGGGGAGATATGATAGAAGTCTATAAATTAATGAACGGAGTGGAACGGGTAAACGTAGATCGATTGTTTACCTTATCAGAATATAGAAAGACTAGGGGACATGCAATGAAGCTACAGGGTAAACTATTTAAGACTAATAAAAGAAAATATTTTTTCACTCAACGTGTAATCAAACTCTGGAATTTGTTACCGGAGGATGTAGTAAAGGCTGTTAGTGTAGCTGGGTTTAAAAAAGGTTTGGACAAGTTCCTGGAGGAAAGGTCCATAAACCATTATTAAGAAGTGACCGAAGATATCAATGCTTGACCCAGTACAAGCATTGTGGAACTTGTGTCTCTTGGGGAAACTGCTAGGTACATATGACCTAGATTGGCCACTGTTGGAAACAGAATACTGGGCTTGATGGACCTTGGTCTGACCCAGTATGGCATATCTTATGTTCTTATGTTAGAGTTATTTTACTTGAATTTTGGAACACCCTCTCTGAAACTTTACATAAAGATATTTCATTATTAATATTTAAGAAGGGATTAAAATTATATTTGTTTGGATTTATAGAGGGGCGTGACAAGATGGCGACAGGACGCTCTGACCTGTGAGGCTGCATTCTCCTGTGGAGTTGGTGCCGGGATATTTTCCGCTTGCTGAGATGGGGCGGAGGAAGCGGAAGCAGGCTGTGGTTCCTCCCGGGGTGGACATGCCTGGTTCTTCGGCACAGCGAACCTTGCGGGAGTGCGGTTTTGTGGCTGGAGCTGAAGCTGTGTCTTCGGCAGTGCCGGTAGCAGAGGCATCGGCGCTGAGTGTGTCGGGGATTTGGCTCTCACCGGAGCTATGTACCCCTCCACCGCGACCTGGAAGTGTGGCACTGCCAGATGCTGGATCCAATATCGGCTTGCCATCGAGTACGCCAAAGGATGGGTCCTCGGGAGGAGCATCGGTCGGTGATTCTTCCCTTTTGGTGTCGGTAGAACGGCGGAGAACAACTCTAGGTGGTGTGTCATCAGAGAGAGGGATTGTCGATGAGGCCGCTCATGGAGAAGATTTCTCAGGGAAGCTTCTGTTGGAAAAACCAGCGGTGATAACTTTAGAGGCACTATGGGATGGCTTGGCTTCGCTCAGTTCTTCCCTCAAGGTTATGTTTGGTGCTGTGAGTAATGAGCTCATTGGGGTTAAGGCAACCTGTGGAACTCTTTCTGGCGACCAGGTTGGACAGGCGGAGAGACTAACCAAGCTAACAACAAGAAGTTGGGCATTTGCATGAATTAGTGAATGCCCAGGTTTTGGACAGTAATGTGTCCTCCAGAATAATGGAATATTTGGAAAACCAGGTTAGACGTTGTAACCTTCGTTTTCTAAATTTTCCACGTTCTCCCTTACTGTCTCCCCTAGAGATGGTGAGGAAGTATTTTGGGGAGGTTCTTAAGCTTCCCCAAGATCAGTTTCCACCTCTGGTTCGGGCGCAGTACTTGTCCTTAGGGTTGAGGGAGGTTGGTTCCGGTACCCATACTGTTCCTGCTGAGAAGGGTGACTTAACAGAGTTTTTAGAGTCTTCCCTGGAGGTCATCACTGATAAGTCAACTCTGCTGGTAACTCTGGCGCTAGAATCAGATAAATTCTTTATACTTCGATTATACTTTAAGAATATCAATGTAGACTTCCTAGGGTCTAAAGTGCGAGTTTTTCCTGATGTTTCCCGAGTTACGCAGTTGAAAAGGAAAGGCTTTTGGGCTTTTTGCCCCAGGGTATTAGCCCTAGGGGCGACTTTTCAACTCAAATTTCCTGCCAAATGTTGTGTGGTGTTTAAACAAAAAGGTTATATTTTCTTTTATCCTAGGCAGCTTAATGAGTTCTTAATGGCTAGGGAGGAAGTGGTTGTGGAGGTCTCTAAGTCACCCCATCCGGCCGACATTTAAGTCTTTACCTGTTTATTGTACCTGTTTGTGAAGGTGCTGGGTTAGTTTTAATCCGGCATTATTTGTACCTTTCCTAATACTCCCCCTCATATTTTCTTTGGTATTGGGGTCTAAATGATATGGGTGACATGATATTGTAAAAAAAAAAAAAAATTCTTCTTAATGATTCAAATGTTTTTTCTTTTGTCTCATGTCATAATCCATTGATTTTCTGTTTCATTCATGTATTATTTGAATGTAATATGGTATATAACTATAAATAAAAAGTTTAAAAAATATATTTGTTTTCTTAAGTAAGTGCTAGTGAGGTCCTTGGAGGTTCTTAAGAATGGATACATTTCAGAATTATGAGGATTTAATGTAAATTTGGTTTTAGATATGGAATTGATGTTCTTTTTTAATCCCTTTATCTCGTACTATGTTTTGTTTTTTTGATTTGCTGTTCACCATTTTGATTGGCTTGTCCAAGAAGAGGGTATATCAAGTTTTATAAATAAATAAATAATTTGGTGCAGAAAATGTGAGAAAGGATGCTACATTGGAGAGACAGGCTATACTGTAGGTTAAAGACAAGAATTGACTCACACAGACAAGATATCAAACACCACGAGGCAAACCAAGATGACACCTTTGTGGGAAATACTTCCCAGGACCAGAACGGTGCATCAATGATTTTATGGTGAGCATCCTAAGAGGAAATTATGAAACAATCCAGGAATGTAAAGACTTGCTAAATTAAAATGATAAAATACTTCCAGATGGACTATAAAGGACTTAACAAAGATCTAGGTTTCCTATCACATTATCAACCATTAATTGTTACTACTTTCTCACCTTCTGATTGTAGAAAGGGGGATTGGAGTCTGATGGAGAAAGTCTGGTGAGTAAAAGCAGCTTAAAAAGTGCTGTCAATGTTGCAAGGGATGTTCATGTATAAGTAAGACTGTCAAGCTTGTATCTTGCAAGGGAACTAGATAATAAGCTTATATTTTTAGAAAGCTCTGTATGCTTAGGCCAGGCCAATTATGTTTATGAACAACTTAATATGTGAAATATATTGTTAGGATCATATTCTGTAAAGGATGACTAATCAAAGCTTATTCTGACAGGAAATTTGCCATGACTAGAACCTAACTAATATGTTTATGCATAGTTTGGCTTGCAATGTGTAGATATTGTTAAAGATTAAGGCAAAAGCATGATGTAGAGTGATAAGACAAAATTGTACGATGTGGCATTTTTTCCTAATAAAAGAAATAGCAGTGGCCAAGATGATTGGGGAAGTTACGGGAGATTGCTCAGGTTTGTGGACCCGTGACTTTCTTCCTAAGGTTTTAGTAGCCTTTTTATGGTATAACTGTGTGTGTGTTGTATTCTCATTTCTTTCTCACTTGCTTCTGGGACCAGAGATAGGAGACCACAGGCTGCGGAAGAATCCCTGTGTTTGTTTCTCCCAGCTAGGAATTTGTTATATGTAACACTGATCACCCATCCATCTTTCCCTCTCTTTCTTCTCCCTCTCCCCCCTCCTCCACCCACCTTTTTCCATTGAGGCTATTATCGGAATGCTTTTGTGATTCAGTTTTATATTTTGGTATTGTCATCTTTGATCACACTCTCTTGACTTGAATAAGAAGGTTTTAACCTTTGAAAGCTAGTCTAAAGATGTATTACGTTAGTACAATAAAAAGGTATAATCTTGTTTCTTTTTTTAATTTTTCTTTTTCTTGTTCTTTTCAGTTCTCATACAAGAAATTCAAAACAGGTATTACGGGGGGGGGGGGGGGGGAGTGGTTTGTTTCCAAGATGGCGGCAGTGAAGGTTCAGCTGTAATGCCTAAGAGGAAGGGCAAACTTAAGGCTGTTCCCGCGGTGCCGTTGCCCAGCGGTGAGGGACCCATGGATCGATTCGTTCAGCTGTCGAAGGATCAAGTGTCGGGGATTCGAGCGGGCGTTGTGATGCCTGTGAAGGAAGGTGATTTGGTGTCTTCGCCCTTAGACACCTCACTCTCCCTGGATGGGCGTATCCCTCCTGCTTCCCCCGCTACCGCGGTTGCCTGGATTGCGAGAGACGCAGCTGCAGAGTCCGAAGTGGTGGCTGCCGCTGTGCCGGAGCGGGTCTCATCTTCGGAGACTTCCGCTGGTTTAGCCGGGGATTCTCAAGTTGCCGTTGCGACGATTGTTCCATCCAGCAGTGGAGACCCTGACCAAGCAGATATTCCTTCAGCGGCAGATGGTTCTTCAATCTCCAGGCCTGTATTTCCTTTACTGGTTCGTCCAGTCTCCGTGACTCTGGACAGCATTTGGGACGCACTCTCTCATTTATCGAATGTTGTGGGGCGGCAATTGTCTACATATTCTTTGAGGACTACTGAGTTGGAAAAGTCCATGACTGTGGTGACAACAGATATTCAAGGACTTAATGCTAAGTACGAGTTGCTGGATCAGAAGCTTGAAAAAGTTTCTGATCTCACTGCCTCTTTGGTTAAGGAAAATATTGCTCTTAGAGTTAAATCAGAGGCATTGGAGAATGCGGTTCGGTCTTCGAACCTTCGACTGTTGAACTTTCCCATTATTGTTGGGGAGGCTCCTCTTGATTTATTTAAGAAATATTTGTGTGAGGTACTTTCAGTACCAGTTGATTTTTTACCCCCAGTTTCTAAAATATATTATCTCCCTTCGGGGAAGAATGTTGGGAAAGTAAAAGTGGGCCCTTTGGAGTTGGATTCACTTAATGTTTCTGAGTTGCTTAGTACTCCTAAAGAGGAGGACGTGCCTGTTTCCACCTTACTTGTTACCTTAGCATTATCATCGGATCGGGAATGGCTCTTGAAATTGTTTTATAAAAAGAGAGTAAATTTATTTTATGGGAAAAAAGTTTATATCCTCCCAGATGTGTCCAGGGACACTCAGAAGCGGCGGAGGGCGTTTCTCTTATTAAGGCCTGGTGTCCTTCGTATTGGTGCCACTTTCACGTTACGGTTTCCCTGTAAATGCTTGATTGTTTATAATTCCCATAAATATGTTTTTCTTTTACCTGAGGATCTAGCTGCCTTTATTAGTAATCAGTTGCCTTTGTGTTCTTCTTCTTCTTGACCAGGGCATGTATACCCCTTTGTTTATTGAGATCCTTCGAGCACTGCCTCTATCTGTTTTTCCTTTGTTATACTGATGGGGCTTGTCCCCGTATATTTTGTTGCTACTTCTCTTTCCCCCTTTAGAGGGCTAATGTATAATTCTTGCTTGAAATTTTGGGAAAATTGTATTTCTTGTATTTAAGTTTGCAAGTATTATTGTTTTCTGGGTTCAAGTTTTTCTTGATCTTTTTTGTAATATGCTTATCAAAAATAAAATATAAAACAAACAAAAAAAAAAACCAGGTATTACAACCTATCTATTTACTTTGGCTTTTAATGGGCTGTAGGCATATGCCAGCAACCTGCGGGGCAGACTCACTTGTCTATACTTAGGAGCCCTTTTACTAAACCCCACTAAGTGGATAATGTGCATTTTACTGAGCAGTAGCCATCAGTATGGGACCCACGGTGACAGTTAATGCATGGACATGACAGCTACCAGCCGCCAAAATATGTGTTGATTGCCCATTGCACGGGCGCACATAACAGAACCTCTGTAAGTACCATTAGGTGCACCTGTGTTAATTGCAAATGTGTGCCATGTGTTATGGTATGTGTCCATGTGGTAACTGCCTGCTACATGCTGGCTCTGCCCCTGACAGTTACTGTGTAGGTTTTGTACTAAATGCACATGTTAAATACATGTTAAGTGCAAAACTCTAATGGGCTTTAATAAAAAGGCCCCTTAAACTGTTACTTCTTTCCTGTTACTCCATGCGGTTCTATCCTATCAATTTATTGGTGTTCCTTATTTCCTTTTCTTTTATTTATTGATTGTAAACTATTTAAGTATGCCATTTAGTTATGAAACACTTACAACAAAAAACAGGATCCACTCTACAAATAAACTAACAAACTTGGCAAGTGTACTTTCAAAAAGTAAAGAAAATAATGGTGGGAAAGACCTCAGGATCTCAATGTGGCCATTGCAATGGCCATAAGCGCCTAAATAGAGGCTCTTACATCTGCTTGAGCCATTACCAGCTTACTGCAGTCAAGTATCCTTACATCACTGGTCTTAGAAAAAACCCCTAGATTACAAACAGCTCGAAATCTTCAAAAAGCAAGCTGGGACTAATGGCTATAAACTTGTGGAGGCACAGTCTAATGTGTGCATCCAGGCCCCTGTGTGTCCGATCGGAATTAGGACGCCCAGGGGTAGACCCGATTCTGATCCTTTTGGGGCTAGATGTGCCCCATGGGATCAGAATCAGGTCTAAGGCCTGTACGTGCCGGCTGGGACCCGATTCCAATCGGCCTGCATGAACAACCACCTGCCCAGCTATCTCAGTGAGGCTCCTGAATGGAGCTGCGGTGCCATGGCATCCTGTTGCTATGGCACTGTGCATCCATTCAGGATCTGCGATCCCTGGCCACCGACCACAATATTCTTTCCCTGCAGCCCAACCCCCGATCTGTCCTTCCATTGCCAGGGTCGGGCTGTGGGGAATCCCTGCACCCCCTCACCTTTCTGATGTTGCCTGGGCCTTCCATCCCCTGATATCCAGGGGGACTTATTCCACCTCTGAAGTGGAATAAGTCCCCTCTCTAGTTTGCTGATCCTGGCTGTACAGGCCCGACCTCAGAATCGGCCCTGTACGTCCGGGGTCGTGGACCACCCATGCCCTGCCCTTGTTCCGCCTTTGGAACACCCCCTCCCACCTCTGTCTAAGCCTCCCTTGTTTCTATAGGGAGGCTTTTGACAGGGAGGGCAGGGGGGCGAATAGCGGGGATGGAGGTCCCAACAGGATGCCACCACGAAAGGGGCAAATAATCACGTGTAACATCAAACCCAGTCCAAAGCGTGATTATGTAGAAAAAACAGAGTTTAATTAATTAGCCTGTGTCGGGTTGGCAATAAGATTATTTAATTAAATTCTGTTTTTTCTACATAATCATGCTTTGGACTGGGTCCCAACAGGATGTCCATCCCTGCTATTCATGGGATGGAATAGACCCCATAGCTGATAAACAAGTAAATGCAGGCAAACAAATGAAGTTGGCAGATAAATATGGCATCAGAAGTATAAAGACTTAGCTGTAAGTGGGTACACCCCAACAAGTCAAATTCCAGCGCCAGGCATTTCATCAATGCCTCTTCAGGGAATAAGATCACCCATGCCAAATCAACCTGCCTTACCTGCAACAAAACACCCAGTTATTACAACCACACCTGCTACAAACCCACACACAATATGCAGAATTACTAGCCTAGTCCCATAGAGCAGAGGTGGGCAATTCCGGCCCTCGTGCACCACAATCCAGCCTGGTTTTCATGATGCCCCTAATGAATATTCATGAGATCTATTTGCATCCACTGCCTTCCATTGTATGGAAATAGGTCCATGAATATTTATTAGGGACATCATGAAAACCAGGCTGGATTGTGGTGCACGAGGGCCGGAATTGCCCACCCCTGCCATAGAGGATGAAACTGAAAACTTACACAAGTTGCTCAAAATCACAAGATGCCATCTATATTCCTTACATCAAGCTGAATGTCCCAAGCCAACTAGCAAAGGCCACAGCTGCACACTTAAAACCATTTGCTCACCCGTGTGAAACAACCCCTCCCATCGAGGGATACATAGAATAATAAGTTTTGGATGCAAGTTAGTCATAATATTTATTATTTACATTCTCTTATATACTGTGCTATTCTGCATCAGTGTGGTTTACATTGAACAAACTGAAATTACATTGAACAGGGCATTATAATTTGGAGATAACTATTTTACAGGGAACATGGGCTATGGAGGGTTAAGTGGCTTGCCCAAGACCACAAGGAGCACCTGTGGAACTAGAAACTGCAGTCCTTCTGGCCCAAGGTTGCTGTCCTTTAGTGGGATTTGAACCCCTGACCTTCTGGCCTGAAGTACCTTGACCCAACCACTAGGCCACTCCTCCACTCCTATATAAAAATATAAAAGCATGATATAATTGCAAGAGTATTAATGGTATATTTATTATAATAGGAGTGAGGAGACAGGTTCCCACAGTTTTTTAACCTTGGATACCTTGTTAGTCTTTTCAGCCACTTTAATTGCAATTTTTTGAATTTGTCCTAGGATTATGCCACCAAAAGATAATATTCAAATTAGACAAATCTTTCCAACTGTGAAGAATCATTTGAATTGATAGAGAAATTAAAATATCATAACGTTTTTGGGAACTGGGATTTATTTATTTATTTTATTTATTTAACTAGTTTTATATACCACTTTATACTTCAAAGTGGTTGATAACACAAAAGGTCTACATTGAACGAGAGGGGTGGGGCTACATAACATACATGCAGACTTTTAGACATATGGTATTTATTCTTCTATTCCTTCTATGCGTGCCAGTGGGGTTTGGCATCCTAGGTTAGGTGTGAGAAGCGTTCTGTGAACAGGAGTGTTTTGAGCGCCTTGAGGAAGTCCTTACTGTCACTTAGGGCTCTCAGTTCATAGAAACATAGAAACATAGAAATATGATGACAGAAAAAGACCACATGGCCTATCTAGTCTGTCCTTCCATAACAACTATAACAGTCCCCTTTTTACCTTTAGAGAACCTCTGTGTTTGTCCCATGCTTTTTTGAATTCAGTTACTGACCTCATCTCTACCACCTCCACTGGGAGACTATTCCATGGATCCACTACTCTTTCCTTAAAGAAATATTTCCGCATATCACTCCTGAATCTATCTCCCTTCACCCTCATCCCATGTCCCCTCATAGCAGAACTTGCTTTCAATTGAAAGAGGCTCTCTCCCTGAACATTTATGCCATGGAGGTATTTAAACATCTCAATCATATCACCTCTATCCCGCCTTTCCTCTAAGGTGTACATATTAAGATCCTTCAGTTTGTCCTCATATGCTTTATAATGAAGACCACTAATCATTTTAGTAGCCACCCTCTGCACCGACTCCATCCTGTTCACATCCTTTTGAAGGTGCGGTTTCCAGAATTGCACACTATACTCCAAATGAGGTCGCACCAAAGACTTATACAGAGGCATCACCTCCTTTTTTCTGCTAGCCATTCCTCTCCGTATGCATCCTTCTAGCTTTTGCCGTCGCCTTTTCTACCTGTTTAGCTACTTTAAGATCATCAGACACAACCACGCCTAGGTCCCGCTCTTCTTTAGTGGACAAAAGTACTTCACCCCCTATACTATATTGCTCCCTTGGATTGCTGCAGCCCAAATGTAAGACCTTACATTTTTTAACATTAAATCCCAGCTGCCAAATTCTAGACCATTCTTCAAGCTTAGCTAGATCCCTCCTCATGTTATCTACCCTTCCTGGGTGTCTACTCTATTGCAGATTTTGGTATCATCCGCAAAGAGGCAAACCTTACCTGAAAGCCCTTCCGCTATATCACTAACAAAGATGTTAAAAAGAATCCGACCAAGGACAGATCCCTGGGGCACACCACTGATAACATCCTTCTCCTCAGAGTGAGCTCCATTTACTTGTACTCTTTGTCGCCTCCCACCCAACCAATTTCTAACTCAAGCAGTAACTTTAGGATCCATCCCTAGGGTGCTCAGTTTGTTTATAAGTCGCCTGTGAGGAACAATGTCAAAGGCTTTACTGAAATCTAAATACACCACATCTAGGGCTCTCCCTTGGTCCAACTCCCTGGTCACCCAGTCAAAGAAATCAATCAGATTTGTCTGACAAGACCTGCCTCTGGTGAATCCATGCTGCCTCGGATCCTGTAATCCGCTGGACTCCAGAAACCTCACTATTTTCTCTTTCAGCAGCGTTTCCAATAATTTACTCACCACCGAAGTTAAACTAACCGGCCTATAGTTTTCAACCACATCCTTACTTCCGCTTTTGTGTAAAGGCACCACATGAGCCTCTCTCCAGTCCTTTGGCACCACTCCCGACTCCAACGAGGCATTGAAAAGGTCAGTCAGTGGAGCTGCTAGAACGTCCCCAAGTTCCCTCAGTATTCTCGGGTGTATCCCATCCGGTCCCATCGCTTTGTCTACTTTAAGTTGAGATAGTTTCTCACGAACACAGTCTTTTGAAAATTGTTCAAGATGTCCTTTGCTTCTGTTCCTATTTGTGGGTGTTTTCTGAGGTCCTGCTCCTGGTTCTTCATCTGTGAAAACAGAACAAAAATATTTGTTAAGCAATTCCGCTTTATCCTTATCAGCTTCTACATATTCCTCCCCTGCACCCTTGAGTCTGACAATACCACTCTTGCCCTTCCTCTTCTCACTAATATATCTGAAAAATGTCTTATCCCCCCATTTTATTGCATTGGCTATTTCCTCCTCCTTTTGAATCTTTGCCTTCTTGACTACTTTGCTAACTTCTCTAAGTTTTTCCAAATACAGATGCCTGTCTTCCTCTCTCTGTGATCTCATGTATTTCATGAAGGTCTCCCTCTTTTTCTTCACTTTATCAGCTACTTCTTTTGAAAACCATAGCGGCCTCCTTTTCCTTTTACCTTTATTTACCATTTTAACAAAAAGGTTGGTTGCCCTTAAAATATCCCCTTTCAGTTTTTCCCACTGTTTTTCTACATCCCTCAGCTGTTCCCATCCAACTAACGACTCTCTGAGGTATTGGCCCATCTTCGCAAAGTTAGTCTTCCTAAAGTCTAAGATCCTTGCCTTTGAATGGATTCTAACAGCCCTAGTCCTAATACTGAACCACACTATCTGGTGATCACTGGATGCAAAATGATCTCCCACTTCAACATCAGAAACACTTTCACCATTGGTAAGCAGCAAGTCCAGTATGGCCCCTTCACGTGTGGGGCCTGTTACCAATTGCCTGAATAGTTCTCCCTGTAGAGAATCCAGGATCTCCTTACTTCTAGATGATACTGCAGCAGGAATGTGCCAATCAACATCTGGCATATTGAAATCTCCTATCAGTAGCACTTCCCCTTTCCTAGCAATGCTGCGCATGTCTTCAATTAACTCTCTGTCCACCTCTTCCTCTTATGTTCATCTGGGAGGGAGTTCCAAAGGGCTGGTGCTGAGAAAGATAAGGCTCTGTTGGAGGTGGTTTGCTTTGTCTTCTGGTATCCGGTGGGTGTGCGGAGTTTGACACCGTTGGCTCTTCTGGGCCTGCTGTTGGTTTCTCTGATCAGTGTGTTTTGTAGAATATTTGCTGAGCGTTGATGTATGATTTTGAAAATATTTAGTGTTGTCTTGAATCTTGCTCTTGCTGTTATGGGTAACCAATGGAGTTGCTGTAGTACAGTTGTGATGTGTTCGTGTCTTGCTGTGCCCGTGATGATGTGTGCTGCAGTGTTTTGCACCATTTGTAGTGGATGGGTGGTTTGCTTGGGAAGTCCTTGATATAGCGAATTTCCATAGTTCAGTATGGGGGATGATTACTGCCTAACACACGGTGTGGAAGTTGTCCTGATTGAGGATTGGTCGAAGCCTCCTGATATTTTTTAATCGGTGGTATGCCTTTGCTGTGGTTTTCTTTATATGCGATTGTAAGTTCAAGTTCTTGTCCAGGGTGAGGCCCAGGTAGTTCACCTCGTCCCTTGTAGTTATCGTTTTGTTTAGGATGTTGATGTTTTGAAGTGGGCTGAAGGTGGTGTTCCTGGAAATGAACAATGCCTCTGTTTTGTCAAAGTTAATTTTCAGATTATTGTCAGACAGCCAGTTATTCATGTCCTCAAGGCATTGGGTCATATGGATCATATCAGGTGCCTGTGTGTCTATTGGGGCATAGTCCATGATGTCGTCTGCATATAAATAGTAGTTTAGTCTGTGTCGCTGGATAATGCTACAGATAGTTTGGATGTCTATATTGAATAGGATGGAGGACAGTGCTGATTCTTGGGGTATTCCCTGGCATTCCCTGGTTGATGGTAAATTGAGTTGATTTTATTTGGTTGCATTTGACTTGCTGTATTCTGTTGTTCAGGTATGATGAGAACATTTTATGGTCTTGTTGCGCAGTCCTATCTCACGCAGTCGGTTTAGCAATATGGAGTGGGATACGGTATCAAAGGCTGCTGAGATGTCTAAGAAGACTAGCATGAATCTGTTCCTCGTGTTGTCCAGTCCTTTCAGAAGATTCTCAAAGAGGAATGTAAGCAGGGTCTCTATGTTGTGTTGAGGCTTGAATCCATGTTGATGTGGGTCTAACGGGGCGTGTTGGTCGATGTGATCCTGTAGCTGTCTCTGTACCATTTTTTCGATGATTTTTGCTATAAATGGGAGGCTTGAGATGGGGCGGTAGGATTTTGGGTTGGAGTAATTTAGTTTAGAGTTCTTGAGGATGGGTCGGATCATTGCATGCTTGAGAGCATTGTCAACTGGTAAAGATGGAGAAGAGGATTTCTGAATAATATAACCTCCAGTTAAGGTTTTATGGTTTTATGGTATAGGCACTTGATATACCTCTCTTTACTATGCACATCAGAGCGGTTGGCATAGTGGTTAGAGTACTGTGTTTGAACATACCAGAAAGCTGGTTTAGTTCCAACAGGTTGTTTCCTACATACATAATAAAGACTTTTTCAAGTACATTTGTAGCAAAACACCTGGACCATTAGATGATAGAGGGGTAAAAGGGGCATTAAGAGGGGACAAGGCAATAGTAGAGAGACTGAATGAATTCTTTGCTTCAGTCTTTACTGAGGAAGATGTAGGAATGCAGCCCATGACTGAAATAGTATTTAAAGGAGATGCTGTGGAAGAATTGAAAGAAATATTGATACAGCGGGAAGATGTATTACAACTATTTGATAAACTGAAGAGTAGCAAATCACCTGGACCAGATGGTATACATCCAAGGGTGTTGAAAGAACTGAAATATGAGATTGCAGACCTACTATTAGTAATCTATGAGCTATCATTAAAATCATCTGTAATACCTGAAGATTGGAGAATGGCCAATGTAGCGCCAATTTTTAAAAAGGGCTCCAGGGGTAATCTGGGAAACTACAGACCGGTGAACCTGACAACAGTACCGGGAAAAATGTTGGAACCCTCATAAAGAACAAAATTACTGAACATGTAGATAGTCATGTCTTAATAGGAGACAGCCAACATGGCTTTAGCTAAGGAAGTTCTTGTCTTACTAATCTGTTATGTTTTTTTGAAGGTGTGAATAAACAGGTAGACAAAGGTCAGTTGTTATAGTGTATCTGGACTTTCAGAAAGTCTTTGACAAGGTCCCTCATGAGAGACTTTTGACAAAATTAAAAAGTCATGGGATAGGAGGAAGTGTACTATTGTTGATCAGGAACTGGTTAAAAGATAGAAAGCAGAGGGTAGGGCTAAATGGCCAATTTTCCCAAAGGAGAAAGGTGAATAGTGGAGTACCCCAGGAATCTGTGCTGGGTCTGCTGCTTTTTAACACATTCATAAATGACCTGGAAATGGGAATAATGAGTGAGGTTATCAAATATGCAGATGACACAAAACTATTCAAAGTTGTTAAAACCCATGAGGATTGTGGAAAATTGCAAGAGGATCTTGATAAATTGGAAGACTGGGCATCCAAATGGCATATAAAATTTAATGTGGACAAGTGCAGTGTTATGCATCTAGGAAAGAAAAACCCAAACTATGGTTACACGATGCAAGGTTCCACATTAGGAGCCACCACCCAGGAAAAAGATTTAGGCGTCATCATGGATAACATTTTAAAACCCTCCACCCAGTGTGCAGCGGTGGCCAAGAGAGCGAATAGAATGCTAGGTATCATAAGGAAAGGAATGGAGAATAAAACAAAGGATATTATAATGCCTCTGTATCGTTCCATGGTGCAACCGCACCTTGAATATTGTGTGCAATTCTGGTTGTCGTATCTTAAAAAGGATATAATGTTATTAGAAAAGGTACAGAGAAGAGCCACCAAAATGGTAACGGAGATGGAAGGATACCCCTATGAAGAGAGGCTAAAAAGGTTAGGGCTGTTCAACCTGGAAAAGAGACGGCTGAGGGGAGATATGATAGAGGTCTATAAATTAATGAATGGAGTGGAATGGGTAAACATAGATCGATTGTTTACGCCATCAAAATATAGAAAGACTACGGGACATGCAATGAAGCTACAGGGTAACCTATTTAAGACTAAGAAGAGAAAATATTTTTTCACTCAACATGTAATCAAACTCCGGAATTTACTACCGGAGGATGTAGTAAAAGCTGTTAATGTAGCCGGGTTTAAAAAAGATTTGGACAAGTTCCCGGAGGAAAGGTCCATAAACCATTATTAAAGTGGACCCAGGATTTCCACTGCTTGCCCCTATATAAGCATTGTGGAACCTGTGTCTTTTGGGGAAATTGCTAGGTACTTGTGACCTAGATTGGCCACTGCTGGAATCAGGATACTGGGCTTGATGGACCTTGGTCTGACCCAGTATAGCATATCTTATGTTCTTAACTTTTGAACGTACTTCCAAAAATTATTAATCACCTTACATTCAATGACATATGAAGAAGAGTACCTTCATAGTGTACATATGAAGAAGGGAACTTTCACAGTGCCAACACTTATTGGTGGCCAATAAGCCAGCTTTACATTTTTTGGTGGGGGTCCAAAGAGCATGATGAAAAATAAAATATAACGACTGAAGTAATCTAGTCAATAATGTGGGATCATTAGCATGTAGCCAAAAGTGATGCCAGTCTATAGTAACATCTTCAGGTAAATGAACATGATTCCCCCAAATCTTATAAAGAGCAGAAGATATGTAAGTAAGTTTAGTTAGTACTTTATAAAAGGATGAGGCAATATGACCTTTGCTGAAAATGTTATCTAAGAGAACATAGAGAGATGGTGTGGGAACTAGTGTATCAAGTTTAAAAAAGCTTTTTTTAAGAATATGTGTTAATTGAAGTCAAGCAAAAAATTGGTCGGGCTGTAATTTGTATTGGGACATTAAGGTATGAAAGGAGACAAGATTGGAAACATGAAGCAGATGTGCAAGGCACCATATATCTAATGACTGCCATTTTGACCAGGATAAGATTTTGTGATCTATTTTAAATTTGGGTTTATGCCATAAGGAAATGTCATGGGAATGCCAATTAGAGATATCAAGCTTTTTATCTAATTGAAGAAGAGCAAATTGTGTATCTAACATAACTTTGTTTTTTAAAGTAGTGTTATGTAAATCAGTAGACAAAATATATTTTTATTGTTCAAAATGTTTATTGAATCAACGATATACATTTAGCAGCTAAATGCAGCTAAATAAATAAATACATAACATATTCAAACTGTACCAATACAACAACCGATAATCATAATGTGAAAACCTCTTTGTCAATTAACATTTTTCATTTTATCCCAGTTTTATCCCATAATCCTAGTCCTCCATTCTAATTTACCATCCCTTCTGTTCTTTGTTGCACGGCAGAATCATAAATGCCTGCAGCCCTGTACTCAAGAGCTATTGTATAGAGTAACAAGCAAGTTTGTTTATTCTAGGCTTATTAATCCATATCAATTAACTAACTTCAATTTAACCTTTTACTACTCTTCCATCCATCCGTATCCCCCCTCTCTTTTATCCTATAGTGTTCTTGACATTAATACAGTGTGACCAATGCTGCTGCTTGTGTCTGCTAGGGGGCGGGGATGCCCGTTGGGGGTGTGTTCTTCTCCACACAGGTTCATCTGCTCCATCTGTTTATCACTTCTTGCCACCTCCTTACCCACCCATGCCCAGTTATCCCCCTCCCCTCCCCCTTCCCCCCCTGAGGACCCCATGGGTTCAACTGCCATCTTCTTCCTTGTCCTAACCTAGTATGAACCACTTCTATGATCATGTACCGTGTGAACACCCTACTTCTTGTTCGAGGTGTTAAGGACTGGAGGTGCGGACCCCACCCATCAAGGAAAGATTTCCAGCATTTAACATGCCCACGGGCCCCGTCTCTTTCCAATAATAGCAAAATGTGTAAACGTATCTGCCACTGCCCAAAGGTTGGTCCCCTCGGGGACAGCCAATTATGTAAGATGACTTGCCGAGCCACCACCAAGGCCAGGTACAACCATCTGAGAGTATTTTGTTTCAAGCTGTAAGAAACATAACTTTTACACAATAACAGACTTCTCAATGATGCAGAGTTAGTTTAATCAATCACTTTCTTGCAAGGAAGGGTGGAATGCTTCAGTGAGCATTTCACACAGATCCTCTGTTTCACAGTTCTTTTATAGTAGATTATGTACTCACCCTCTTTTCAGCATGTCCATTAATTTATTGGATAATATTATACACCTGTATCAGGCTACGTGTTATTAGCCACGTAGTCTCTCTTCCCAGAATGCAGACATACAGTAAAGGAAGTCAGAAAATCATTACATATACACCTGTATCAGGCTACGTGTTATTAGCCATGTAGTCTCTCTTCCCAGGATGCATAGAGTAAAGGTGAATCAGCTTTGTACCTCTGCACCTGTGACAGGCTACGTATTATTAGCCACGTAGTCTCTCTTCCCAGGATGCAGACATACAGTAAAGGTGAATCAGTTTTGTACCTCTGCACCTGTGACAGGCTACATATTATTAGCCACGTAGTCTCTGTTCCCAGGATGCAGACATACAAAATTATATTACAGAATGGTGAATGAATGGAATACAAGCATTATATTACATTGTAAAAATAACATATCACATTTGTTTATATCAAGGCCTACTATATTTTCTGATCTTTCATACACTTCTGAACCTCTTGCGGTGAAATGGGATTATTCAAACTGGCTACTTGGGCAGCTGTCAGCTTCGGGAGATCACAAGTCTGGAGATATGCTGCCCCAGCATCCCCAACCACTGTGTCCACCTGGTATAGCTGCTGGTAGAATTCACAGAACACTTTTTCCACTCCTGTAGTTGCCGATTGCAGAGAGCTGTCAACTTGTCGTAATGCTCCCACATGGCTTGGGCCACCTTCGGTTCGAATCAACGAGGATAGCAGTTTGCCTGCTCTATTCCCATATCAGTATAATTTATACTGGTAAAACATTAAGGATTTTTTAGCCTTTTGATGAATCAGCATATTTAACTCTGTCTGTATGCTGAGGAGTTGAGTCTTAGTCTCTGTACTCGGGTGGGAGGTATAGTGATGCCGGGCCATCCCCAACTCCCATTCTAGTTGTAAAACCCTGCTATTTATTTGTTTATATTTCAGTTAGATGTAACGAATTATCTCACCACACATCACTGCTTTACCCACCTCCCAGAATAAAGCCAGTTGATCAGTATGTTGTCTGTTGTTATGCTCATATTCCGCCTACTTGGCCTTAATATATTGTTCAAAGTGGGCATCTCCTGTGAGCTCTGATGGATACCTCCATGACCTCCGCCTCCTCCCAGTCTCTCCACCGCATTACCAGGGTAATCACTGCATGATCTGAGACAACAACCGGACCAATGTCTGCTTGGGATACCTGGCCAAACCAATCCCCTGAAACGAAGAAGTAGTCAATTTTGAACCATGTGTCATGTGCTCTCAATATGAGTGTAGCCCCGATCTCCCGGATGCAGGATTCTTCATATATCCAATAATCCATACCCTTCGCACAAGTCCATCAATCGGTGTTTGCTACGCTGGTTGTGAGGTCCAGCACCCTGAGATCTGTCAATGGCCACATCCATTGCATAATTAAAGTTGCCTCCCAGTATCAGCGGGCAGTCTACGGCCTTTGTATACACCAGGTCAGGCGCTGGTAAAACCTCACCTCATACACATTTGGGGAGTACACTGAGCCCAACAGCATGGGTTTACCACATAATGTCCCCCACGCAAAGACATATCGGTCATCTGGGTCTACCTCCACCGATTTTTCCACCTATCCAGAGTTCTTGGCTATCAATATTACTACACCTCTCTTTTTCCCAACTGCGGGTGCACCATATACTTTGCCGTCTCACCCTCGACGCAGTTTAGCATGTTCTTCTGATGTCTGATGTGTTTCTTGCAACAGTGCTATATTGATATGACGTGCTCTCAACTGCTTCAACACCTTACAACTTTTATCAGGGGTACCGAGTCCACACACATTCCAAGATGCAAGTCTAAGGTCTTTACCCATTCTCCCACATTGAGATTCCACTAAAATGAAAATCATTAACTGTATGCCCAGACACAAGCCCCCCCAGCATAGGGCCCGCACCTCCGAATCCACCCCTCAGTTTGACGTACTCTCCATCTGTGCCAAAAGCCTTTCATATCTTGTATAAGCCATTCCCTTCTGTCCCCATGGGTTTCTCCTCCCACCCCCCACCAATGATTGTTGTCCCTACCAGACAATGTACCCCCCTCCCTTCTAGAAATAACGGTACCTTTACCCTCCCTTCCAGTTTCCCACCTACTATCCCTTTCCTTCCTCTCGACTGCCCCACATGGGACCCCTCCATAGAACCGTGACATGTCGGACCCCCCCTTCCCCCTCTAAGCATATCATCACCATCCCTCCCTTATTCTTATTCGCCCTCCTCTCTATATTTGCCTCTTCTTCTCTACCTCCCAGGCAGGTGGAATTGCAGCAACTCCTTCCTTCATGTCCCTCCAATCTTCCCCATCCCTGGGACAATGTCTCCACTGTGCCTCAAAGATAGTTGCTGGTGACTCAATACAGGACCTGAGTGGAGTGGGTATTCAGTTCCCTCAGCTGTAAAGCCAGGGCTATCCCATATCCTGACCCCAAAGTGGATGGGGGGAAGGCAGCAGGGGTGTGTGTGTGTGGGGGGGGGGGGGGGGTGGAGGCAGCACCAACCCCCTGTATTCTATGCTTAAAAAAGGGAGGGTAGAGGTGCTGCAACTCCCCCCACCCACCCGTCACAGACCCCCACACCCCATAGTGAGAGGATGCACATATGAAAATTGAAAACAGTAGAGACGAGTTGTGACGAGTACACTTCAAATCAATAGGTTTGGACTCTATATCCTTTGATACTCAAGGTGAGTGCCTGTGTTAGTCAAGGAGAGTATAGGGAATTTGATATGGCTTCATTAGGTTCCAATAGGTACATGCAAGAATATTCCCAGTACTACTTAGGTTCAAGGAGAACAGGGAGTGCCGAAGCACCCCCAAAGTCCACAGCGGCTCCAAACCAGTAAGCCACCCCGGACCCCAGAGGGCGCATGCTGACATGCCTCAACCTGGCTGCCCAGTATTATTATCATAGTTGTAGCATTACTTATCCCAGTCAGATATTCCAGTGTATTAAGTTGTCCTCAGTCCTCCAGACAGTCCATTTTCAGTTTTCCTCAAAACACAAAGCACTCACAGTTCCCATTCTCTTGAGTGGGTGGCCACATCCAAATTTTCATGTGGTTGATTAAGAGTCATGAGCAGGCCATTGTTCATGGCAAAATGCCATTGCCTCTGCTGGGATGGAAATGGCAACCTATTGACTACGGTATACCAGCCATAGGTGTGCCGGGTAAGCCAGGACAAATCCCGTGTTCTACCAGGATGCTAGAGGTCTCCCTGTATTCCCATCGCTGCGCTGAGGCCATGGCTGAGTAGTCCTGGAATACTAGCAGGCCTCGTGCATTCCGATCTCCATGCCTTTTCTTAAGAGCTGCCCGCAGGACACAGTCCTTTTGGTGTGCATTCAGGAAGCATGCAATAATAGCGCATGGTCAATTATCCGAGGGGCGTCGTTGTTCCAGCCGGTGAGCTCGTTCTATTATAATACTCCCGACCCCCTCTTCAAGCTGCAAGTTAAGAGAGATCCAGGCCTCCAAGAATTCCCTTAATTCTTTATCTGTTACCTTCTTGTCGACACCAATAAACAAGATTTTTCCTTCTCCCACAGTTTTCCAAATCATCAAGCTTGTCTGTATAGCGCTGGAGCTGCTCCTCCATTCGCTTCAGACGGCCTTGGGCATGGGCTTGTTCATCCTCAAGGAACTCAATATTTTGTTCCGCCTATTCGACCCGGCCTGTGAACTCTGACACTGCCTACACCATACTTGTCATCTGCATGGCCAGGCCGCATAATCGTTCCTCCAATGCCTGCACCACTGCTCTGGTTACTTCCTCCACCATCGCCCCGGGATCATCTGTTCACGGGCTGTCAAGCTGGTCTTCTGCCATCTCTGAGTCAGCTGCCCATGATTTCTCTCACTGTGGGGCTTTTGTCGCCACAATAGGGTAGTAGACAGGTTCCCGACTTGCTGCAGTTACTCTCTGCTGCAAGTTGCTCTCCCTTGGAGGTTTGTGTTGTCGGGCTTTGCACTAGGCAACAGGGGGAGGGGGGGGAGCAGAGGGTCCCGGAGCCAAAGAAAGCACATCTTCCCTATCCCACTATGTCACCGGAAGTTGACAAAATATATTTTAGGGGGATAGGTGATATTTGATCTAGTTCAACATCATACCACTATGGCAGCAGTTCCTCAGGTGGATCAGAGAGAAGCCAGAATAAACCAAAGTGAGCTAGGAAGGTTATATGATAGAGCTGAAAATCAGGGAAGGCAAGGTCTCCAGTGTTTCTGGATAATGTGAGGGCTTTCAAAGCGATTCTAGGTGGTTTATTTCGCCATAAAAATGTTAATACTTTGGATTCTATTATTTTATAAATTTTTTTGGACCAAAATCCAGGCAACATCATGAGAATGTAATTAATTTGTGGCATCGTAACCATTGTAATACATTCTAGCCTACCCCACCATGGGATGGGAATAGCTAGGGGATGTAGAAAAACAGTGGGCACAACCAACCTTTTTGTTAGAAAAGTAAATAAAGATAAAAGGCAAAGGAGGCTTCTATGGTTCTCAAAAGAAATAACTGAAAAGGTGAAGAAGAAGAGATCACAGAGAGCAGAAGGCAGACATTTATATCTGGAAAAACTTAGAGAAGCTAGCAAAATAGTCAGGAAAGCAGATACTAAAAAAAGAAGAAATAGCCAATGAAATAAAATGGGGGAATAAGACATTTTTCAGAAATGTTAGTGAGAAGAGGAAGGGCAAAAGTGGTATTGTCAGACTCAAGGGTGAAGGAGAAGAATATGTAGAAGCTGATGAGGATAAAGTGGAACTGTTTAACAATTATTTCTGTTCTGTGTTCACAGATGAAGGGCCAGGAGCAGGACCTCAGAAAACACCCACAAATAGGAACAGAAGCAACGGAGTTCTCGAACGATTTTCAGAAGACTGTGTTCGGAAGGAACTAGCTAAATTAAAAGTAGACAAAGTGATGGGACTGGATGGGATACATCCGAGAATACTGAAGGAACTTGGCGATGTTCTAGAGGCTCCAATGACTGACCTTTTCAATGCCTCTTTGGAGTCAGAAGTGGTGCCAGAGGATTGGAGAGATTCACATGAAAATCCCAGTTATCAATGTTCCTCTTTAATGTACCAAGTTTAAGTTACAATGTAAAACACTTTGACTGAAATGATAAAGCGGTATAAAAAAAACATCTATTAAATAAATAAATACATAAATAAACAAACAAACATGTGGTCCCTTTACACAAAGGTGGAAGTAAGGATGTGGTTGAAAAGATTGCTTAGTCTAACCTCTGTGGTGAATAAATTATTGGAAACGCTGCTCAAAGAGAAAATAGTAAGGTTTCTGGAGTCCAGTGGATTACAGGATCGGAGGCAGTATGGATTCACCAGAGGCAGGTTTTATCAGACAAATCTGACTGATTTCTTTGATTGGTTGACCAAGGAGTTGGACTGAGGGACAGGCCTACATGTGGTGTACTTGGATTTCAGTAAAGTCTTTGACAGCATTCCACACAGGCGACTTATCAACAAACTAAGCATCCTAGGGATGGACCCTAAAGTTACTGATTGAGTTAGAAACTGATTGAGGGGGAGGCGACAAAGGGTTCAGGAAATGGAGCTCACTCTGAGGAGAGGGAGGTTACCAGTAGTGTGCCAGAGGGATCTGTCCTTAGTCCGATTCTTTTTAACATCTTTGTTAGTGATATTGCGGAAGGGCTGTTGGATAAGGTTTGCCTCTTTGCAGATGATACCAAAATCTGCAATAGAGTAGACACTGGGGAAGGAGTAGATAACATTATGAGGGATCTAGCTAAGCTTGAAGAATGGTCTAGAATTTGGCAGCTGAGATTTAATGCCAAAAAATACAGGGTCATTCATTTGGACTGCAAAAATCCAAATGAGCAGTACAGTGTAGGTGAGGAAGTACTTCTGTCGACAAAAGAAGAGTAGGACACGGCCGTGATTGTGTCTGATGATATTAAAGTAGCTAAATAGGTAGCAAAGGTGACGCAAAAGCTAGAAGGATGTTTGGGTGCCTAGGTAGAGGAATGGCCAGCAGAAAAAAGAAGGTGATAGTTCCTCTGTATAGGTCTTTGGTGTGACCTCATTTGGAGTATTGTGTGCAGTTCTGGATGAAAGGAGGCCTCTCTGTACAGGGCTGTGTACACTGTGAAGATACACAATAATAGTAAATTACTGAAAGCCCTCAGAAAGAGTTAACGCCACAGATTCAGTAGCTCAGACATTCCAAAACCAATTGCTAAGGTGATGTCCTTGAGAGAGGTTCTACTGACTAATCTACTCTGTAGAAAGTTCAGATATCAGAGAAACTGGGGGTATGTTTATAGTAGAGAAATTTGCAGAGAAGAACTTTCTCTTCAGTTCTTAAACACACTGTCAGAAATGCTTGCTTATAGAATTATTGTTTAAGAAGTTATGTCTGGAAATACATGTATGTCTTCTCCTGATGACCTATACCAGGGGTCTCAAACACGCGGCCCGCGGGCCGCATGCGGCCCGCGAGACAACTTTGTGCGGCCCGCGAAAGAGAAAAACAAAAAAACCCCAAAACCCTGACTTCTGCCGTTGCCGCCGTGGCAGCGGCAGAATCAATTGTCAAATAAAAAAAAAAAGACTTCTGCTGCTCAAGCAGCAATATCACCTGTCCTGCGGCCCCTTCCCCTGTGCCCGGAGATCCGAATCTGCTCATCAGCGGCGTGCTTTTCAAGCCGCGAAGAGTATTCCCCTCTCGCGTGGTTTCAAGCCGCGCGAGAGGGGAATACTCTTCGCGGCTTGAAAAGCACGCCGCTGATGAGCAGATTCGGATCTCCGGGCACAGGGGAAGGGGCCGCAGGACAGGTGATATTGCTGTTTGAGCAGCAGAAGTCTTTTTTTTTTTTTATTTGACAATTGATTCTGCCGCTGCCACGGCGGCAACGGCAGAAGTCAGGGTTTTGGGTTTTTTTTTGTTTTCCTCTGTCGGGGGGGGGGGGGTATGAATGGAAATGGGCAGATGGGGGGGGGATATGACTGGAAATGGGCAGAGGGGGGTTAGGACTGGAAGTGGGCTATTGGCAGGGGGGGGGTTATGACTGGTAATGGGCTGGGGGGTTATAACTGGTAATGGGCTATGGTGGGGGCTAGGACTGGAAATGGGCAGATGGGGGTTAGGACTGGAAGTGGGCTATTGGCAGGGGGGGGGGTTATGACTGGTAATGGGCTATGGTGGGGGCTAGGACTGGAAATGGGCAGATGGGGGTAAGGACAGGAAGTGGGCAATTGGCAGCGGGGGGTAAATACTGGTAATGTGCTGGGGGGTTATAACTGGTAATGGGCTATGGTGGGGGCTAGGACTGGAAATGGGCAGATGGGGGTTAGGACTGGAAGTGGGCTATTGGCAGGGGGGGGTTATGACTGGTAATGGGCTATGGTGGGGGCTAGGACTGGAAATGGGCAGATGGGGGTTAGGACTGGAAGTGGGCTATTGGCAGGGGGGGCTTAGGCCTGGTCATGGGCTATGGTGGGGGCTAGGACTGGAAATGGGCAGATGGGGGTTAGGACTGGAAGTGGGCTATTGGCAGGGGGGGGGTTATGACTGGTCATGGGCTATGGTGGGGGCTAGGACTGAAAATGGGGTGATGGGGGTTAGGACTGGAAATGGGCTGATTGGGGTCTTAGGAATGTTAATGGCCTATGAGGTTAGGTAAGACTGAAAATGGCTTGATGGGTGATACGACTGCAAGTGGGCTATGGGGGGGACTAGGACTGGTAATGGGCTATGGGGGGGGTAAGACTGAAAATGGGGTGATGGGGGGGGGTAAGACTGGAAGTGCGCTATGGGGAGGTTAGGACTGGTAATGGGCTATGGGGGGTCTAGGACTGGTAATGGGCTGGGGGGGTTGCTAGGACTGGAAATGGGCTGAGTGGAAGGGGGGCTTGAACTGCAAATGGCTGATGGGGAGGGGGGCTTGGAATGGAAATGGGCTGTGAGGGGAGGGAGCTAGGATTGGAAATGGGCTGATGGGGGGCTAGGATTGGAAATGGGCTGATGGTGAGGCTAGGATAGGACTGGAAATGGACTGATGCAGGGACTAGAAAGGAGCAGATGCTGGGTGGGGCTGGAACTAGAAGGGAGCTGATGTTGGGGGAGGATTAGAATGGGATGGAGCTGGGAAAGTGAAATGGAGAGGGGAAAAATATTTTGTCTGGAAGAGAAGACAAATCTACAATTGGCCAGGTATTGGGAGAGTAAGTGGGGATTGAGGATGGAGGGGTAAAATTTGAGTGGATGAAATAGGAATGAGGAAAGAGCAAAAGGAGAAAGATTAGTATGTTAAAGCAGATGTAGGGAGAGAGAATGGAAAAAAACTAGAAGAGAGAAGAAAGGACAAATGGACAGCAGACGATGGAGATAACAGAAGACACGAAGAAACCAGAAGTGGCTGGAGCAATTGCAACTGAAAAAAAATGCACAAAAGGTAGAAAAATATCTCTTTATTTTGAATTTATTAACTGGAATATGTCAGCTCTGGGAAATGTGCATCATTAATGTTTGCGCTTTGTTTAGTACAAGAGGAAATTAATTTATAGTTTTATTTCTACAGTGTTGTTGTACATTCCAAGTTTGGCTTTTGGGGTTCCCAGTTTAATTATTGTCTTCCTATTTCTGAATCTTTTAGTCTTTCTTTATCCATACTCATTAAGAGGCATGTTTACTAAAAGTTAGTGTATGGTAACATTATGCAAATATTTATGCAAATGAGGCCCCTTATGCAAATGAGGCCCCACGTCTTATGCGGCCCCCGGGTTACTTTACAAGTCCTCATTTGGCCCTCAAAGCAATTTGAGTTTGAGACCCCTGACCTATACTGATAAGATCTGACCTATGACATGGAGGTGCATATTATGAATATGCATTAGTAAAAGATGTAATATAATGCTTGATGTAGAATAATAAGGTGGAAATTATACTGTGAGATTGCATTTTGAACCAATAAAATGGTGGTCAAAGTAGGCAGAGTTTAGAGAGAAAGTGCAGACTTTGCTGCTCTCTCTCCCAAAGCAAATTGGTCCTGTGTGTAAAATTGTGTGTGTGAATTGTTTTATCAGTCATTATTGCTTCCTTCTCATTGCTTTCAGTTGAGAAATCCACTCCCAAGAGCCCAAGTTCTGTTGCCGGTGAGAGGTGGACATAGGTACATTCAGTTGGTGCTGTGCCAGGATAGTTCGTGTCTCTGCATTCAAGGCAAGGGAGACAGAAGTTGTCAGAAGATTTGTGAGTATTACCAAACATGGGTAATTTGTTTAGTGGACAGGTTCAGCCTCAGATGCATGAATGGCATGACAGAGCTAGGGCTTTAGGGCCCGATTCCATCCTGGACGTCCCGGCGCTCTGTATGCCCGGTCGGAATCAGACGCACAGAGTTTGACAGGATTCTGATCCAGCAGGGCACATCTAGCCCCACGGGATCAGAATCACTTCCAGGCCTGTATGTGCAGGCTGGGACTCTGATCCTGGCTGACCTGCATGTACAGGCTAACTCAGTCAAGGCTCCTGAATGGAGCCACGGAGCCATGGCGTCCAGTTGCCTTGGCACTGCGGCTCCAATCAGGAGCCGCAATCCCTAGCCACCAACCAGATTTTTCGTTCCCCGCAGCCTGACCCCTGATCTGGCCTCCCAAGGCCAGGATTGGGCTGAAGGGAATCTCCTCCACCCCTTTCTACCTCCTCTGCTGTCTGGGCCTGCCGCTCCCCACTGACTAGGGGAACTTATTCCACCTCAGAGATGGAATAAGTTTCCCTTTCAGTCTGCCGGCCTCAAATGTACAGGGCAACCATTGGAATTGGACTTGTACACCCAGGGCCACGGACTGCCCACTGCCCGCCCTAACTCTGCCCCTTCCCTGCCCCATCTAACCTCCCTGTACAATGTTCGGGGAAGTTAGTCGGGGTCAGCAGAGGGGCCAAATATCAGGGATGGGTGTCCCAATGGGATGTCCATCCCCGCTATTCACGGATCGGAATGACCCCATTAGCATTTAAGAAAGGTAGCCCTTCTTATTGTATGTGTGAAAAGCATGGTGATGTGGCCATCGATTCTCTAGCACATTGGCATTCAATGACTAGAGGTAATGAGACTTTGCAATTTCCTCTGGAGGGAACTTTCTTCATAGATAAGCTTTGGTATCTGAGATATGAGTTGGTGGTAATGGCAAACCGTGCAATAGTCATGAATGGATTGTGCTCACATGGTGGGAAGGGATTGCACATGAAAAAAAACATAGGGATGAAGTTCAAGATCTGAAACAAAAGTTGTTTGTGTTAGGAGAAAGATCTAATGAATTTTGTAATAAGGGGAGTAAGGATAGATTCCCAGCTGCTGTTCCTCCAGCGTATGAAGCAGACATGACCACACTGGCGATTTCAGCCAGACCATATCCTGCTTTGTCTCCTCCTCCACTTCCTGAGCGAGTGCGGGTCACTTGTGCAGCAGAAATATGGGAGGAAATAGCTCAAAAGAAACAGAAGTTAGGGGAGAAGAATTGTGTAATTTGGATATTTGTAATATCTCCCAGCTCAAAGACTTGAGAACACGTGTGGACAGAGAAATAGAGAGTGTTGTGCAAGTAATAGGGACATTACGAGTAGCAATGGGTCATAGTGTTACTATTGCAAAAGAATTAATGATTACTGATGAACTTATTGAAAGAACTGAGGGAGATTTAGACAGACATTATGAAATTTATAAAGAGAAGCAAGACAGATTATATCATACTCTAGGATCTATTCAGGACGCTATAGACCAGCAGAATAAGTTATGTTCATAAGAACATAAGATATGCCATACTGGGTCAGACCAAGGTCCATCAAGCCCAGTATTCTGTTTCCAACAGTGGCCAATCTAGGTCATATGTACCTAGCAGTTTCCCCAAGGGACACAGGTTCCACAATGCTTGTACTGGTTCAAGCATTGATATCCTGGGTCCCTTCTTAATAATGGTTTATGGACCTTTCCTCCAGGAACTTGTCCAAACCTTTTTTAAACCCAGCTACACTAACAGCCTTTACTACATCCTCCGGTAACAAATTCCAGAGTTTGATTACACGTTGAGTGAAAAAATATTTTCTTTTATTAGTCTTAAATAGTTTACCCTGTAGCTTCATTGCATGTCCCCTAGTCTTTCTATATTCTGATAAGGTAAACAATCGATCTACGTTTACCCGTTCCACTCCGTTCATTAATTTATAGACTTCTATCATATCTCCCCTCAGCCGTCTCTTTTCCAGGTTAAAGAGCCCCAACCTTTTTAGCCTTTCTTCATAGGAGTAGCCTTCCATCCCCTTTACCATTTTGGTGGCTCTTCTCTGAACCTTTTCTAAAATCGCTATATCCTTTTTAAGATACGGCGACCAGAATTGCACACAATATTCAAGGTGCGGTGTCACCATGGAACAATATAGAGGCATTATAATATCTTTTGTTTTATTTTCCATTCCTTTCCTTATGATACCTAGCATTCTATTTGCTCTCTTTGCCGCTGCTGCACACTGGGCTGAGGGTTTTAACATGGTATCCACAATGACGCCTAAATCTTTTTCCTGGGTGGTTGTTCCTAATGTGGAACCTTGCATCGTGTAACCATAGTTTGGGTTGTTCTTCCCTAGGTGCATAACCTTGCACTTGTCCACATTAAATTTCATCTGCCATTTTGATGCCCAGTCTTCCAATTTATCAAGATCCTCTTGCAATTTTCCACAATCCTCTTGGGTTTTAACAACTTTAAATAGTTTTGTGTCATCTGAAAATTTGATAACCTCACTCGTTATTCCACTTTCCAGGTCATTTATGAATATGTCAAAAAGCAGCAGGCCCAGCACAGATCCCTGGGGTACACCACTATTCACCTTTCTCCATTGGGAAAATTGGCCATTTAGCCCTACCCTCTGCTTTCTATCTTTTAACCAGTTCCTGATCCACAATAGTACACTACCTCCTATCCCATGACTCTTTAGTTTTGCCAAAAGTCTCTGATGAGGGACCTTGTCAAAGGCTCTCTGAAAGTCCAGATACACACTCACCTTTGTCCACCTGATTATTCACTCCTTCAAAAAAACATAACAGATTAGTAAGACAAGATCTTCCTTGTCTAAAGCCATGTTGGCTGTCTCCCATTAGGTCATGACTATTGTGATGCAGCAGACCAGCAGGGCATTGAAGAAAATGTTTTAAACTTGAAAAAAGACGTGCACAAGCTGCAGTATTTGCAGGAGCCTGATAGGGGGAGCAAGAGGGACCTCTGGAAGACTGAGGATCCACGCCCTACAGGGTGTAACCAAAAACCAGCCAGCCTCCAATCCAGGAAGACAGGAACTCCTTTTAAAGGAAGTCAGGAAGACTGGAGGGAAGGCAAGAAGAGGAGGAGCAGGGAGTACAGGAGGAGCAGGAGGAGAAGTAGGAGCAGTGAGAGCTCTGGAAGAAGTGCTGTGCCGAGCAGAAGTGACTGGACAGGCAGAAGTAGCCTTAAAGCCAGAAGCAGCAGAGAAGGCCGCAGAGAAGCTGCAGAACCTTCAGAAGCCGAAGGAGCGGCAGGAGCTGCAGAAGCTACAGACACTGCTGGAGTGCAGGAAAGAGGTACAAGCCAAAGGAACCTGAATGGACAGAGACTACAAAAGGGTCCAAGAGATTCAGGTACGCAAAAGCTGCATTGTGATTGCTGTGGGCAGAACCCAAGCCATATTGCTGGAGCAAGGCAGAATCTCCCTAGGAGTAGGCCACAAGCCTCATCCTCAGGAAAGAAGCAAGAGTTACAAGTAAATCATATTGTATTGGAAATAGCCTATGGAAAGGGCAAGAGACAGAAGCTCCCTGTACATGTCCCACTGCTCAAAAGAAAAGGTATGAAAAGTTTTTATTGAATAAGAAACTTTTAAGTAAGCCAGGTTTGCAGGAAGTGCATGTAAACCCTTGGAAGAAAGAAAGAGATTCACACTGTAAAAATGCTCATGGCCGACGCCCCACGCTAAACTCCAAACACTGGGAGGTCATACAGCATTTGGATGAGAAACCTAACTATAGCTTGCCGGGAACTGTTGACTTTGTCTCAGATACTTTACTGGAGGAACCGATGCAAGTGGAAGAGGTAGAATCCCTTTCAGAGGAAGACATGGATTGCAGCTATTGCATCACGGGAAGCGTAGAATCCTTGTGTAACCAGTGAGCACTAAAACCGGTGTAAATAGGAATGCCTGCTTTTGTAACCTTTCTGTGAAAAGAACAGTTTTTGTTTTGAATCTGAGTTTTGATTTTTATAACCTGATGTAAGGAGATTTCTGTTGGTGTTTGAAGCCGATCCTTTGAACCTTTGTGCAAACCAGGGGAAATAAAGCCTTATTTTTCCCTACACTCGATGACCTTTTGTTCTCTGGGTATTTTTGGTAATACTGGATGCTACCGAGGCTATACAACCTTGGGCCCTAGAAAGAGAAACATACCAAACCCAACTTTACTTTTATTTATGTCCGACCTGCCTTGGCCACCTTTAACCACCAGGGCGGCGTTGTGACACTATCTACATGCTGAGTAATTTTATTCTTTATGATGGTTTCTACCATTTTTCCCGGTACTGATGTCAGGCTCACCGATCTGTAGTTTCCCGGATCACCCCTGGAACCCTTTTTAAAAACTGGTGTTACATTGGCGATCCTCCAATCTTCAGGTATTAGAGATGATTTTAATGATAGTTCACAGATTACTAATAGCAGGTCTGCAATCTCATATTTCAGTTCTTTCAACACCCTTGGATGTATACCATCCGGCCCAGGTGATTTGCTACTCTTCAGTTTATCTAATAGTTGTAATACATCTTCCCGATGTATCAATATTTCCTTCAATTCTTCCGCACCTTTAAATACCACTTCAGTCATGGGTAACATCCCTACATCTTCCTCAGTAAAGACTGAAGCAAAGAATTCATTCAATCTCTCCGCTATCGCCTTGTCGCCTCTTAGTGCTCCTTTAACCCCTTTATCATCTAATGGACCAACTGACTCTCTCACAGGTTTTTTGCTATGAATGTACTTGAAAAGGTCTTTACTTCACGTTTTTGCTTCCGCAGCAAGCTTCTTCTCAAATTCTCCCTTTGCCTGCCTTATCAATGCCTTGCATTTGACTTGCCAGTGCTTGTGCTGTTTCCAGGTTTCGTCGTTTGGCTCTTTTTTCCATTTCCTGAAAGATGCTTTTTTGGCAGCAACAGCCTCTCTGACCTCACCTTTAAACCATGCTGGCAGTTTTTTGGACTTCCTTCCACTTTTCTTAAAGTGTGGAATACAGCTGGTCTGGGCTTCCAAGATAGTATTTTTCAACAACAGCCAAGCCTGATGTATATCTTTAACCTTTGCAACTGCTCCTTTTAGTTTTTTCTTAACTGTTTTCCTCATTTTATCATAGTCTCTCTTTCGAAAGTTAAAAGGTTGTACTGTGGATTTCCTTACTATCCCTCCTCCACTAATTAAATCAAAGGCGATCATGCTATGATCACTATTGCCAAGTGGCCCCAACAACCTTATCTCTTGCACTAGATCTGGTGTTCCACTAAGGACTAGGTCTAATATGGCTTCCCCTCTGGTCGGTTCATGAACCAGCTGCTCCAAGAAGCAGTCATTTATTTCATCTGGGAACTTTATCTCCCTAGCATGTCCTGACGTGACACTGACCCAGTCGATACCGGGGTAGTTGAAATCACCCATTATTATTACTGCACTGTAACGTTTGTTAGCTTCCTTGATTTCTTTGAGCATTTCATCATCCATTTGGTCATTCTGGCAAGGCGCTCGATAGTACACCCCCACTGCCATTGCCTTCCCCCTTTTACATGGAATTTCAATCCATATAGATTCTACAGCAGATTTTGTTTCCTGCAAAACTTTAATCCTTTCTGACTCAATGCCCTCTCTAACATAGAGAGCAACCCCTCCACCAATTTGATTAGCTCTATCATAACGATATAGTTTGTACCCAGGTATCACAGTGTCCCACTGGTTGTCCTCCTTCCACAATGTCTCTGATATTCCAATCATATCTAACCTTTCATTTAGTGCTATATATTCTAACTCTCCCATCTTATTTTTTAGACTTCTAGCATTTGCATACAAGCATTTTAGAGAATGTATTTTATTCATATTAATTTGGCTATTGTTAGACATGGGTAATTTGGGATCTTTAAGCTCAGTCTGCTCCATACTTGAGGGCATTTGGGCTACTTTACTCTTTTGTGGAACCTCTCTGCTTTTGGTAGTATCCTTCAAAGATACATTCTTCCGAACCATCCGCTCTTGGGCGACTGTCGGCTTTCCTCTAATATCTAGTTTAAAAGCTGCTCTATCAGCTGTTCAAACACAGTTAAATCTGAATCAGCAGTTGAGGGAAGTGAGGTTGTGGCTACTTATCTTTTCTGTTTGTACCCGGTGGGCTTGACAGGTTCTATGAATGTACTTGCAAATTGCAGCCCTAAGGAGGTGTTTGATTTGGCTACATCTTTTCCTAATTACATGGATAACCCCAGTAGATTTGTGTCTTTATGGTCTCAAATAATTAATAGTTATAATCCCACTTGGGCAGATTTGGACAATTTGCTTAGAGCTGTGTTTTTTAATCCAGCTGATTTCCATCGTTTTACTCAACCGGTCTGTGAGGATAAGTAGGAGTAGTCACTCACAGACTCTGTGACAGATTTTCAAGAGAAGACTCAGAGGGATAGTTTTATTTTGAGTAGAGAAAAATTGTTAGAATCTATTACATAGTAACATAGTAAATGACGGCAGAGAAAGACCAGTATGGTCCATCTAGTCTGCCCAGTATGATGCAAGAGTAGGTGCACCTGCCGCTCCCTGCAGGCCACCCCTCACCATGTCTTTGTTTGGGGGTGAACCCACCACTCCATGTAGGACACCCCTATTTGATGAGAAATTAGATGGTTCAGTTTATTTTGATTTTGTCCTGTTGCTGTAAAGGGATCCACTGTGTCTGTCCCATGCCATTTTGAATTCTGTCACCGTGTTTGCCCCCACCACTTCCATCGGGAGGGCATTCCAAGCATCCACCACCCTTTCAGTGAAAATGTATTTCCTGACATTGCCTTTCAATTTACCACCTTGCAGCTTCCTGTTATTCCCTCTAGTTTTACAGCTTTCCCATCTTTGGAAGAGGTTTGTTTGTTCATTATTTCCCTTTAAGTATTTAAAGGTCTGAATCATATCTCCCCTGTCCCTCCTCTCCTCCAAAGTGTACATGTTTAGGTCTTCAAGTCTCTTCTCATAAGGCTTCTGACGCAGGCTCCAAATCATTTTGGTCGCCTTCCTCTGAACAGTTTCCAGTCTTTTTACATCCTTTGCAAGATATGGTCTCCAAAACTGAACACAGTATTCCAAGTGAGGCCTCACCAGTGACTTGTACAGTGGCATAAGTACCTCTTCCTTTCTGATGATAATTCCTCTTTGTATACAGCCCAACATCCTCCTGGCTTTTGCCACCGCCTTGTTGCACTGCTTTGCCACCTTGAGATCTACAGAAATAATCACACCAAGGTCTTTCTCCTGATCCGTGCACACCAACCTCTCGCCCCCTATCACATTCATTTCCCTTGGATTTCTGCTACCCAAGTGCATGACTCTGCACTTCTTTGCATTAAATCTTAATTGCTAAGCATTAGACCATTCTTCCAGCTTTTGTAGATCTTTCCTCATGTTAACCACTCCCTCGGGGGAGTCCACTCTGTTGCAAATTTTTGTGTCATCTGCAAAAAGTCAGACTTTTCTATTCAGTCCTTCAGCAATATCACTCACAAATACATTGAACAGTTCTGGGCCCAGGACCGACCCCTGGGGCACCCCGCTAATCACCTTCCCTTCATCTGAGTGAGCTCCATTTACCATCACCTTCTGTCGTCTGTCAGTCAACCAATTTCTGATCCAATTTACCATCTTGGGATCCGTCCCCAAGCTACTGAGTTTACTGATAAGCCTCCTATGAGGAACAGTATCAAAGGCTTTGCTGAAATCCAGGTAGATGACATCCATCGCATGCCCCTGATCTAGTTCCCTGGTCACCCAGTCAAAGAACTCAATCAGATTTGTTTGGCAAGATCGTCCTTCAGTAAAACCATGTTGCCTCGGGTCTTGCAACCTGTTGGTTTTGAGAAAGTTCACTATTTGCTCTTTCAGGAGCGCCTCCATTACTTTTCCCACTACCGAGGTAAGGCTCACAGGCCTGTAGTTTGACACTTCTTCCCTGTCACCACTTTTGTGTAGAGGTACGACATTAGCCATTCTCCAGTCCTGAGAAACCTCTCCTGTTTCCAAGGATCTGTTGAAAACATCCTTTAACAGCCCTGCAAGAACTTCTCTGAGCTCTTTCAGTATCCTGGGATGTATCCCATCCGGTCCCATGGCCTTGTCCACTTTCAGTTTTGCAAGTTGTTCTAACACTTTACCTTCTGTGAATGGCGTGGTATCTACTTCATTCCCATTTTTATATTTGGGAGTCATAGGAGGTCCTTCTCCAGGACTTTCTTTGGTAAAAATAGAGCAGAAGTATTTGTTTAGCAATTTCACTTTTTCAATGTCACTTTCCATGAGTCCGTTCGCAGCACTTCTGAGTCCTGCAATTCCACCTCTGATCTTCTTCCTTTCCCGAATATACCTGAAGAAAGTTTTGTCGTCATACTTAACATCTTTAGCCATCTTTTCCTCTGCCTTTGATTTTGCTTTCCTTATTTCTCTTTTTGTCTCTTTGAGTTTGATCCTGTATTCATTTCTGTGTTCCTCTGTGAGCTTTTGAATTTTGCGAAAGCTGTGTTTTTTGCCTTTATTTGACTAGCCACTTCTTTGGAAAACAGGTTTTCTTCTCTTGTTTTGGTTTACTTTTTTTTACATATTAGTCTGTTGCCTCTTTATTGCCACCTTTAGTTTAGCCCATTGCAATTCCACTTCCCTTATCCCCTTCCACCCCATCATCTCCTCCTTCAGGTACTCAGCCATTTTATTGAAGTCAGTGTTTTTGAAGTTTAGGACTTTGAGCTTGCTATGATTGGCCTGTACCATGGCTTTTATTTCAAACCACACCGTGTGATGATCGCTGCTGCTCACAGGGTCACTCACGCAGACATTCGACACACTATCACCGTTGGTGAGCACTAAATCCAGTGTTGAGCTTTCCCTGGTTGGTTCCATCACCATTTGTCTAAGTAAAGCATCTTGGAGAGCATCTACAATTTTTTTGCTTCTTTCCAGATTTGCAGAAGGAGTAATCCAATCCACATCCGGTAGATTAAAGTCACCCAATATTATCACTTCCCCCTTTGTGGCTATCTTGGCAATATCTATAATCAATTTGTTATCTATCTCTTCAATTTGAGTCAGAGGTCTGTAGACTACAGCAGTATGGATGACAGTGCCATCTCCTCTTTCCAACACAATCCAGAGCGCTTCTTCTTTTCCCCATGCCCCCTGCATTGCAGTAGCTTTAATATTGCTTTTGACATACAAGGCTACTCCTCCTCCTCTTCCATTTTCTCTATCTCTTCTGAATAGATTATAGCCAGCTATGGCTATATCCCAATCATGCGATTCATTAAACCATGTTTCTGTAATGGCCACAATGTCCAAATTCATTTCCACCATTAGGGCTTCCAGGTCCGGAACTGTGTTGGCTAAGCTTCGAGCATTTGTGCTCATTGCTTTCCAGCATTTAACTGGCTTGTGTGTATTTTGCATTGATTTTGTTCTGCCTACATCTTCCCACTTGTTTTTGTTGTGCGGTTTAAAAGTGTGGCTGTTTCTGATTTTAATCTGCTTTTGCAGGGGGTGACGTCCAGTAGTATGCAAGCCTGTAAAGGACTGGTTGAGACTGACATCTCTAAGGCAGGATAGGAGTGAAAAGGTTACAGATTTTCACGCTGGGGAGGAAGAAAAAAATACCTTCAGGATTCACTAATATTTTTGTGAATGGCTTACATCCAAGAATAAAATAAATTTTGGAGACCTCAATAATAGACTGGCCAGCTAGAACAGCAGATGCAATTCTAGAAGGCGCCCGATACAGTGAATTGAAATTTATTAAGGAACAGCAGGAAGAGCAAACCAAGATAGAGGCAAAAAAGACTAAACTGCTTAATTTACAGATTGCTTCTATGCAGCCACCTGGGGGCAGGGGTAGGGGTAAAGCCAGAGGGAGAGGAGGTTATGTGAATTCCAAGCGAGGACGTGGAGAGTCAAAAGCAATGCGTGCTTGTTATACTTGTGGTGAGATTGGACATTTGCAGCGCAACTTTCCCCAGAATCAGAACCTTCATGTCCAGAAAACTGATTTCACTCCAGTGAAAGCTGAATTCATTCCTGTATACCAGTGTTACTCTAACCCAGAAGATTTTGAAGGGGATACATGGGATACATGACTATTTTTGCAGTTAAGCTTAACCCCTCAGGGTGAGTTGGAAGCTAAGTTAGGAGAATCTAATCTGAACTTTATTTTTGATACTTGAGCTGCTACTTCAGCACTGAATTTGCAAGATTTGCCTGACATTTATCACACTCAGCTGATGGCATTAGGTAAAAACTTTCTGTTAAAAAGCAGAATAATTAAAGTGCTTGTCTCGACTTTTGTCATTGTCTGATTTGTTAAACACTTTAAAGCACTTTTAGGACATTAAGTCTCCCTCTCACAAAGAAATATAGCATAAAAAATGCAGGAAACCATTTTTAAATATTGAAAAACAGAGTGTTTGTAGTGTTACTGTACAACATCTTCAGATTGTTCAGAGGCACAGATTCATTCCACACCTTTCCAAAACCAAGCACAAGGCAAGGTTCAGTTCAATTGGTAGGTCCCTTCCCCAGAATATTAATGCATTAACATGCATTACTTCATGCAAGCTCTATTAGGGCTGTGTTTACCAAAGAGCGTTAGCGTCTTTCGCGACACTACTGCAGAATTATTGCATGGTGTTAGCAGCTAATATGGGAAAAATGCAGACATCAGGGCAATTTTCAATGATGTCTGCAGTTTGCACAGTAGGTGGGTATGCCTGCAATAGGCGATTGTTGTGAACGTTACCAGTGCATGGTAATAGCCAAAGTTTACAGGCTTTGCAGCTGCAGCTATTACTACCTCAGGGGGTGGCGATAGCTACATCCACGAAGCAGGTCCGCTGTGATCCCTGTATTTCCTCTGCAGATACTGTGGAGAAAATACTGGTAACACCCCCTGCACCTACTACGGGACCTTTGCAGCTAATGCCCAGTGTTAACTGCAAAAGCCTAACACAGTTTAGCAAACATACCCCCATATTGTCAATGGGGTCTGTTTACTAACAATAGCTGCATTAATGCAGATTAGAAAATGTAGCCCTATGTTTATGCTAGAGGCAAAAGAGGGTGAAGTGACTTGCCCAAGGTCACAAAGAACAGCAATGGGAAGTGAAGTTTGAACCCTGGCTTCCCGCTTGCTGCTTTAACCACTAAGCCACACCTCCACAGGGCCTTTCAAAGTGTTTTTGGGCTTTGCTGATAGTCACATTTAATGTTTAGGTGACCTCTGTACTTAATTCATAGCAACAAGTATAGAAAAGCTTTTCTTGAATAAATATGTTGTTGGGAATGGCAGCAGTGCTTCCATGGTATGGGCAAAGCGCTGTGGATATTTTTCAGTCTGGGCGATCACGAAATGGGTGATATTTGCTGAGTTTTAACATGGATATTTCAGGGTGTTATCAAAAGATAAATCAGCAACTGCTGCTCTTCCTCCTCACTTGTCTGCTTTGTCAGTGTCTGGGGCAAAAAGGGCTTGGATCCTGCTGAATTCGTGCATGCCCACTACAAAACAGAAACCTAGAGAGTGATGGTAGATAAGGACTGTGAGGCCCGTCTAGTCTGCCCAGTTCCATGTGCTACAGTGCCCATTTGATCTCTGGCTTTCCTACATTTGTTTGCAGATAGCACAAAAATCAGTAACAGAATACATGCATGAAAGTCTGATATGATAAAGTGCAGAGGGCTTGGCGTAGAGCGTAGCGCGGGCTTTGTGCAGTGGTCTGTACTATTATTGCTGCCCTATGCAGAACAGAGTTTAGCACACAAGGAAACTCCATGCAAGAGCACAAGTAGACATCAGTGTACTGCTCATTTAATGCTAATGAAGGTTTTAGCTATTGAACCCAGATGCAAAGATGTACACAGAAGTCCTGAAGGCCGAGCGTTGCTGAGCACATTTTCTAGCGCTGGGGCTTTACCACGTAGTTTCAGGAGGAGTGAAACGTTAGCTCATTGTTCTGCGACTAGCATTAGTGAGGATTTCATGCCTGTTTATTCTCTTTTGTGCAAGCAAGAAGGATTTGTATCTTTCTTGTATCTTTTTTCTTGCTCTGTTGAGTGGATGGGTCAATGAAAACAAAACAACAGGGGATGAGGTGCCTATATGCACCAACACACAAAAATACACACCTACATACCTAGATGCACATAACAGTTTACAAACACACACACACACACACACACACACACACATACAGAAACAAAATAGAGATACAAACATGTGAAAGAGATAAACACAAAACAGAGATAAACTTTCATAGACAAAGCATGAAACAAGACACACACACAAACAGGCAATACACATAAATGAGCGGGTGCTTGCATACACGTGCAGACAGGTACCTATGCAGAGAGGTTGGAAAGAATTCCGTGAGGCATGCTTTGTATGCTTTCCCCACTTATTTTCTCTGAAAACGGCTTCTTCCTGCACATTGTTGAGATGAATCACACTTACATCATGCCTTTGCTGTGTTTCTATTCCTTTTCCTTGGTGAGGGCGCATGGGAAACATGCTGATCTCTTGCCCCGTGCTTGACCTTGTCTTTTCTATTTGCAAACAGATTTGCCAGCTTTGTCCTGAGCGTGCAGAATGTTTGTGTTGCCTCCTTGCAGACAGACATTGAGAATGCAACATTTTTCCAATATGTTTGTCAGATATGCCAGAAGGATGAGCCAACGGCTCATGCATCATGCCATGTTTATTTTTTTCTCTCAAGAAAACATGCAGCTCTTTTCTAAGTTGAAATGCTTTATCCATAAGAAAGCTAGCATGCTTTACAGAAGTAAAGAAGTCACATAATTCAACATTTTTATAAATTCCTGAGAGAATTTATTGAATTCTACTCTGATTGCTTTGGCCAATGGAGCTTTTTTTTTAAAGCATTTATTTATAGATTTCTAGAGCATTACAAATACAGCAAAACACGTTAATAACAGTATCTCCTCCCCCCTCCCCCATCCCTGGCTCCACGATAATAGTGCATATAGCACATAAACATATCAGAGACAGTTTAACATCAGGAGCTGCGTCTGACAAAATAGTCCAGAGGCTGCCGAATGCGGTTAGAGTGGGAAGTCCGAAACATATGTGCAGAGTAAGCTGCTTCATATTTCCAATACAAACACACCGTGTTCCACCAGTGATGCCCCTCTATATTGGATTGACGTTCAGCTTCAGGGTGATATCTAAAAGAATGTCAAAAAGGAACTGATCCTTTTTCAGCATCGAAGGAACCTCTGCTAGGGATCGGTAGACAATGATTTTAAGCGCTACGTCCTCCCGTATTCCCAAAATACATTGAACCTTTTCCCAGACCTGTCTCCAGTGAATTTAGAGGTTTGGGCACTTGAAAAGGAGATAAGGGAGGGTACCTACATGCATGCGACAGGACTAGCATTGATTGCTTGCCTCTGACTGCCATTTGGCAAGCAACACTGGGGTGATAAAGGCTCAGTGTATCAAGAAAAAGAGGGATTGGGTGAGAGAAGCTGAGCCAATGGGTCTTATCAAGGAACCCCAAAAGATCTGCCAATGCTTGTGCGTAGGAATTGGCTCGACATCCATCTCCCAGTTGGCCACTGCACCTATGCAGGGCCAGTCTCTCGTTCCTGAAAAATTAGTAAAACTGAGAGGCCACTTTTGTGCATGCTGCAATGCCCTCTATCGTGGCAGGCAACTTCCACTCCTTAGAGAGGCGGGGGGGGGGGGGGGGGGGACAACCCCAGCTAAAAAGTTGCATTGCCGTATCTGCAGTTATTGAAAGAAGGAACAATTAGGTTACTGGTACTTACTCTGCAGTTCGGCAAACAATTTAAATGCATCAGCATTTACAAGGTGACCAAGAGTCCAAATGCCTGTGTCTTGTCATGTACACCAACTGAAAACATGACCTTGAATTTGGGGTTATACCAAAGAGGATGTTTCCTAGAGTCCAAATTTCCTTCTTTAAGTGAGTGAGAAAGCTGATGAAATGCTGCCTGTGTAGAGAGAATAACCGGGGACATACATTTCGTAGAGAGATGAGTCATCCCTATCAACAGATTGATGGGAAAAGGACACACCAACTGACGCTCTAGGGCAATCCAGACTGGGCAAGCTGACCCAATAGGGTGGAACACCCACCAGGAGCCTTGTTTGAGGATGAATGACTAGTGGTAGCATTTGAAATCTGGGAATTGAACCCCTCCTTGCTCTTGACTAAGTTTCAGCTTCCAGGTGACAATACGTGGGGTTTAGTTTTTCCACTGGTCATAAGGAGCTTTTCAATCTTCCTATAGAAGCAGTCGGGGAAAAGGATAGGTATCATACCTAAAAGATAATTAACTTTGGGGATGAGCATCATTTTGATGGTCTCTAGATGACTCCACCAGGAAAGGTATAAGGGGGACCAACCTGAGGTAAGGAACTGGACCATAGCTAAACAATTGGCAGCATTCAATTTCAAAGTATCCACTAAGGAGGCATAGTATTGCACCCCAAGGTACTTAAACGAGGAGTCTGCACAGTAAATCCGCCTTGGTAACAGAATGATTTAAGGAAAATGCTACTGACTTTGACCAGTTAATCTTATAACCTGACAATTGGGAGTATTGTTCTATAATTTTGAGAACAGATGATATAGAAGCGGCTTCAACAAATAGCAATAAATCATCAGCATAGGTGGAACGTTTGATATGAACTTCTCCCACTCGGATAATTTCTGGTTATTGTCTAATTAAAAGTGCCAGGGCTTCTAACACAAGGTTAAATAGTAATGGGGACAAAGGGCAACCCTGTCTGGTGCCTCGATGCAGGGAAAAGGGGGTAGATAATGCACCATTGGCAATATTACTACTACTACTGAACATTTGTATAGCACTATAAGACGTATGCAGTGCTACACAGACACATGTAAAAGACGGTCCCTGCTCATCAGAGCTTACAATCTAGTCAAGACAGACAACACAGTAGCTGTAGACATGAGATACATCTAGGGGAATGGGAAGGAAACACAAAGGAGATCAGGTGAGTCAAATCCACAAGCGGCAGCGAAGAGGTGAGTTTTCAGCCTGGATTTGAAAATGGTCAGAGAAGGCACTTGACATACAGACTCAGGTAGTTTGTTCCAGGCATAAGGAGCAGCAAGGTGAAAAGAGCAAAGTCTGGAGTTATCTTCTATCTGTGCCCTTCTCTTCTATTTCTATTTGCCAGAAGAGCAGAGTTCCCGAGGAGGGGTGTAGGGAGAGATAAGAGAGGAAAGGTAGGGAGGAGCTGCAGAGTGAATCAGCAGACGTTTGGACTGGATGCAGAAGAGTGATCAGCAGAAGTTTGGACTGGATGCAGAAGCGGATAGGGAGCCAAAAAAGTGACTTGAGAAGAGGGGTAAAATGAGCATGACAAGGCTGGTGGAAGATTAGCTGTGCAGCAGAGTGTTGAGCAGATTGAATGGGAGAGAAATGATTCGGAGGGAGACCAACAAGGAGTAGGTTACAATAGTTTAGACAAGAGGTGACTAAGGAGTGGGTAAGTGTCTTAGTAGCGTGTTTAGAAAGGAATGGGCAAATTTTGTTGATGTTGAAGAGAAAGAAACTGCATGTTTTAGCTGTCAGTTGGATGTGTATGGAGAAGGAGAGAGAGGAGTCAAAGATGACCCAAAGGTTGTGAACTAAGGAGACAGAGAGGAGTAGAAAGTTATCCAGAGAGTCTGAGAAAGAATGAAGGGGAGAGGAGGGTTCAGGGGGGAAAAAAAAGAAGCTCAGTTTTGGCCATGTTCAATTTCAAGTGGCGGTGAGACATCCAAGCATTTTAACCTGTCAAAGGCTTTTTCTGCGTCTAATGAGAGCCTACTACTACTACTACTACTACTACTACTAAGCATTTATAGAGCGCTACCAAGCGCACGCAGCACTGTACAATGAAAACACAAAAAGATAGTCCCTGCTCAAAAGAGCTTACAATCTAAAAAGACAAAGCAAGAAAAGGAGTAGAAAAAAGATAAGAACAAGGGCAAACAGACAAGAGCAGGATAGACAGGACAAAGGAAAGAGGTAAGAACAAGTGTAAGCGGAAGAAAGGTGAAATAAAAGAGGGGAAGGAAGGAGAACAGCAAAATTAAGAGCCAAAGGCAGAGGCGAAAAGATGAGCTTTTAAACTTGAGTTTGAAGAAGGGCAAAGAAGATGCCTGACATATAGACAAAGGAAGTTTATTCTAAGCGTAAGGAGCAGCAAGGTGAAAAGAGCAGAATCTGGAGTTGGCAATAGAGGAGAAGGGCATAGCAAGAAGCAACTGGGAAGAAGAACGGAGTACATGAGGGGGGAAATAGGGAGAAATGAGAGAAGAAAGGTACTGAGGAGCCACAGAGTGAATGCACTTATAGGTCAGAAGGAGAAGCTTAAAGTGAATACGGAAACGGATAGGGAGTCAGTGAAGAGATCTGAGGAGAGGAGTGATGTGGGAAAAACAAGGCTGACGGAAAATCAAATGGGCAGCGGAGTGCTGAATAGAATGAAGAGGGAAGAGATGAGACTGAGGGAGACCAGCAAGAAGGTGGTTACAATAATCAAGGCGGGAGGTGATTAGGGAATGGATGAGGGTTTTAGTAGTGAGCTCAGACAGAAAGGGGCAGATTTTGCCAATGTTGAAGAGAAAGAAGCAACAGGTCTTAGCAATGAGTTGGATATGAGAGGAGAAAGAGAGCGAAGAGTCAAAAATAACACCCAAATTGCGAGCAGATGAAACAGGTTGGAGAACAGAGCCATCAACAGAGACTGAAAAAGAAGAAGGAGAAAGGGAAATTTTAGGAGAAAAAACGAGAAGTTAAGTCTTGGCCATGTTCAATTTCAGGCGACGATGGAACATCCAGGCAGCAATGGCAGAGAGACAGCAAGAGATCCGGGACTGGAAAGCAGAAGAAAGATCAGGAGTAGAGAGATAGATTTGGGAGTCATCAGCATAGAGATGGTACTGAAAACCATGAGAGGAAATAAGCGCACCAAGGGATTAGGTATAGAGAGAAAAAAGAAGGGGACCCAAGACAGAACCCTGGGAGACACCAACCGAGAGCAGGGTAACAGAGGAGGAGGAGGAGCCATCAGAACATACACTAAAGGAGCAATGGGAGAGATATGAGGAGAACCAGGAGAGAACAGAGTCCCTAAAGCCAAGCGAGGACAAAGTGTCAAGGAGAAGATCATGGTCAACAGTGTCAAAGGCAGCAGAAAGGTCAAGGAGGATAAGTACAGAGTAAAGGCCTTTAGATTTAGCCAGGAACAAGTCACTGGAGACTTTGACAAGAGCAGTTTCAGTAGAGTGCAAAAGACGAAAACCGGATTGTAAGCGATCGAGAAGAGCATGGGAAGAGAGGAAGTCAAGACAACGGCGGTAAACCGCACGTTCGAGCAGTTTAGAAATGAAAGGAAGGAGAGAGATGGGGCGATAATTAGAAGGACAAGAGGGATCAAGTGAGGGTTTCTTAAGGAGAGGCGTGACCACAGCATGTTTAAAGTCAGCCGGGACAGTAGCAGTGGAGAGCGAAAGGTTGAGAATATGAGAAATGGAGGGAACAACGGTAGAGGAAATAGAGGAGAGGAGATGGAAGGAGATAGGATCAGAGGAGCAAGTGGTGAGCTTGGAGGAGGAGAGAAGAAGAGCAGTTTCATCAATAGAAATCGTGGGGAAGGAAGAGGGGGTAGGATGAGAAGGGGGGAGAGAATGAAAGCAGGAAAGGGAAATTGGGGATTTAGAGGGAAACTGGAGAGTGATCTTATGGATTTTATCATGGACGTAATCAGCCAGAGCCTGGGCAGAAAGGGAAGGAGGGATCAGAAGCAGAAGCACTTTGTGCAGAGAATTGAGAGCAATGAAGAGACGGCGAGGATCAGAGGCATGAGAATTAGTCAGGCAAACAAAGTAATCTTGTTTGGCAAGAGCTAAAGCAGATTTGAAAGAGCAGAGCATGAATTTGAAATGAAGGAAATCTTCAGGGGAGTGGGATTTGAGCCAGGTACGCTCAGCAGAGCGGGCACAGGAGCGAAGATAGCGAATAGTGGGAGAGGCGGGGGGGGGGGGGGGAGGGCGGTGAATATTACAGGAGAGAAGGTGATGATCAGATAAAGAAGGAACAGTATTACCGAAGTTAGAGGGAGAGAAGCAAGAAAAGAAAACCAGATCCAGACAATGGCCATGAAGGTGAGTTGGGGCAGAGGAACAAAGTTGAAGGCCAAATGAGGAGGTAAGATAGAGGAGCTTCAGAGTAAGAGGATCAGAGGGGTTATCAACATGGATGTTAAAATCACCAAGAATAAGAGTAGGGGAGGTAGGG
Organism: Ichthyophis bannanicus; assembly: GCA_033557465.1. NCBI lineage: Eukaryota > Metazoa > Chordata > Amphibia > Gymnophiona > Ichthyophiidae > Ichthyophis > Ichthyophis bannanicus. The sequence continues at coordinate 1,191,588,102 of CM066032.1, forward strand.
ATAAGAAAGAGGGAAAGCCAAGAGTCAAAGTCAGAGAGGAAAGAAGAAAAAGCTTTGTCAGGAGGACGATAGACAACAGCAATCTGGAAGGAAGTGGGGCAAAGGGGCAAATAGAGTGGACCTCAAAAGAGAGGATGGAATGAGACTAAGGCAGAGGAAGAGGTTGGAAATGACAGGAGGGGGAGAGAAGAAAGCCAACCCCACCACCACGTCCTGTAGGATGAGGAGTATGGGAAAACTGGAGACCACCAAAGCAGAGGGCAGCAGCAGAGGTGGTATCGTCAGGGAGGAGCCAGGTCTCAGTTAAAGCAAGAAGATGAAAAGCATTGGAGAGGAAAAGATCATGTGTAAAAGAGAGTTTATTAGAGACAGAATGTGCTTTCCAAAGGGCACAAGAGAAAGGGAGAGGAAGGGTAAAGAAGGGGAATATGAATAAGATTGGACAAGTTGCGAGAGGAACTCAGTACAGAATGAGACAAACGTCTAGGAGGGGAAGGAATAGGGGTGAAATCACCAGAAGAAGGAGATGGAGGAGAGGGAGAAGGAGAAGCTAGAGGGATATGGATGAGATTAGCCAAATTGTGCATCACAAAGGAAGGCAGAAGTTAAGGGAGAAGCAAAAGGGAAGGAGGAGGAGATACCTAAAATGGAGCCAAAGTAAGGACAAGAAAGGAGGAGAGAATGAAAGCAATGGGGGTAGGAGAAGAGAGTAGGTTAATAAAACATCAGAGGAATCAAAGGATACAATAAGTACAACAAGCAGTGAAATACCAAACAATCAGGAGGCAAAGGGAGCAGACAGTCAATGATGCAGTGGAGGATCCCAGGAGAGGATGACAATAGCAGAGGGAGCAGACATTGATGCAGCAGGAGAAGGCCAAGGTGCAGAAAGCCACAGATCCAGAGCAGAAAGACCGAAGAAGGTGTAGTCTTTCTCCACAGGGTGCAGAAGGTGCATTGGATCTACCAGACCTGTTTCTTCCATCAGGGTATGGAGAATGTGGTAGGTTTTTGTCTGTTTGAAAGGGCAAGGGATGCTCGATCCAAGATGGGGTCTAGGACTAGATTAAAGCCACCGCCTATGATTATTGGAAGTGGGGCAGCCTCCATAACTTTGTGGGAGAGCATGTGAAAAAACCAGGACAGTTGATGTTTGGGGCATAAACACTGAGGAGCACAAGCTTCTATTGATTAATCCACAGGGTGTCTTTTGCCCAGCAGCTCTCAGCATCTATCTTTGTCTGAATAACCAAGGGTGCCAGGTTTCTATGTGCTTGAATTATAAGCCTGCTAGCTAGCTAGCTAAATGGGCCTGCACCTTAATGTAAAGAAGACAAAGATCATGACAACTGGCATAATCAACAGGTTCATCGTTGAAGGAGAAGAAATTGAAATCGTGAATAACTTTAGCCTACTTGGATCAACTATCAATAAAGAAGCAGCAAGCAGTCAAGAAATCAGATGACGCATTGCTCTTGGCAGAATGGCTATGAAAGACCTAGATAAGATCCTCAAGAGCAGAGATGTCTCTCTCCATACAAAGATTCGACTTGTTCAAGCCATGGTATTTTCAATAACATCATATGGATGTGAAAGCTGGACAGTGAAAAAGATAGACAGGAAGAAAATTGATGCCTTTGAATTATGGTGCTGGCGGCGAATACTGTGTATACCATGGACTGCCCGAAGAACAAACCAGTCTGTACTAGAGGAGATCAAACCTAAGCTTTCTTTAGAAGCTCAGATGACAAGACTTCGACTTTCATACTTTGGACACATCATGCGAAGAGAGAGATCATTAGAGAAGGACATCATGCTTGGCAAGATAGAAGGTCAGCGCAAAAGAGGAAGGCCAGCAATGAGATGGATTGATACAATAACAGCAGCTACGGGTACCAGTCTGTCAACAATGAACTGCCTGACTCAAGACCGCACACAATTTAGGATAGCTATCCAGAGGGTCACCATGAGTCGACTCCGACTCGACGGCACTTAACAACAACAACAGCTAGCTAGGCTTATATACACATTTCTATAAGTCAAAGCACTGCATATATATTTTTTTTCCTTTGTCCCTGAAAGGCAGTGTGTATATAAGCAGAGGTTCCCAGGTTCAAGTCAGAGCTGAGGATCACATATTGCCTACAGCGCAGGTACAGCACCAGCATGTGCAACCCCCAAATAACTGACCAGTAAGGGTACAAAAACCCATCAGCCACACAGACAGGCTCCCCCATCCACAGCTGGATGGAGAGGCAGGCTGATAGCACAGGCACGCTAAACAGGAATTAATGCCAGAGCACACTACTAGCACCTGCACAGTGAGCACACATTAACAATGCTTGAGCTGATATGGAGACCAAAGTGGCAGGCAGGAATACCAACCATCCTCACTTTTGCATAGCGGGCGATGTCTGTGTGTTTGTCTGTCTCTCCATTGTTCTGTGGCTTTCTGGACTTCACTATGGCTCAAATTGTCTAAGCTGTTCCCAGCATTAGTCTGCAAATGTGCATGATGAGGAGCAGAGGATTGTGGGTATGGCCTGAAGCAGAGCAGATTGGCCAGTATGTGTTTGCCTCGGCAGTAGGGTCAATGGCTGAGACACTGCAGTGCCCATCTGACATGTGCATTGCCTGGGTGGCCACAGCATGTCATGCTGAGATGGCACTCTTACTCTGACCAGGCAGTGACCGTGGCACAGCTATGTATCCACATAGTGCTATCTAGTGTTTGATGCCAGTGATGTGGGTGCAATCTTTGTTTAGGGAGTCCGCTCACTGAGTTAATACTGGGCATCCATGTGGTTCATTCCAAGCCAGGCTGAACAGGGCCGCTCTGTGCACATGCATTGTGTGCGGTCCAGCTGCAGTTGCTGTGGGCATGACTGAAACAGCCCAGTGGTGGGCAACAGGTGCAGCCTGACTGAGCTTGCTGTGGTGGACTGTTAGACCTAGATGGTTGGGACAGCAGTAGTTTCTGACCTATTCAGTGTGGTCATAGCAGGACAGTAGCAGTGTCCCACGTAGACCTAGAAGCCCCATCTGCATTTGGTATCCATGGCAGCAGCTTTGTAACAGTGGCCACCGACATGCACTATTTTAGGACACCCGTTATAGCTAGCACCTGCAGTATGCTGCAAGTGTGCAGAAAACAAGGTGGCTAGCATAACACATTGCAGACAATACCTGGTAGTGATGTGGATCTGCAGCATGACTGGCAGAGACCATCTTTAGCAGCAAGTTTTGGGGACCAGGTGCTGTGCACCCATCCTCACCCTCAGGGTGACAGCTAAAACTACTCAGTAGCACTGTTTGTATCTGTTAAGTGAATGAAACACACACTGGCAGTGCATTCTCCATTTGGTGATCAGCTGCAGACTGTTTTGCGTGTGCAGTGCATCATGGGTACTGGAGGGGTTAACCTCTATTGGCATACACAGCAGTTTAGGCAGAGACCTGCAGGCTATTTGAATCCAGACATTGGGGTGTAGAGCAGTGTGGCGGTGTAGTATACTGGTTAGTGCAATGTCCTGATAAACAGGAGACAAGAGTTTCCCACTTGTTCATGTTGCACCTGTGTGTTACTCAGGTCATTTCCCCACCTGTAACAGTCCAGGCTCTGCTATGACTTGTAGGCACTCATCCTTCTACTTTATTATGCATTCTGGCCACACTTTGGGTCAGCAAGCATGCTATTCCCCATCATGCCCCTCTGAGAGTATGGTTTTATTGGCTCTGTTGCAGCCCATTGCAGAGGATCAGATATGTTCACCCTGCAGATGTCAGGCCTTTGCTTGGAGGCATGGTGTGATGGTCATACCAATGGCTTGGTGGCTAAGATACCATGGTTTCAGGCCCACTACCTCTCCTTATGTGACATTTCAGAATGTGTTACTGTCGCATTGTATGTCTGTTACAACCTTCATGGGCCGACAACACCTCCTTGTGACCTTGAGCAGATCGCTTAACCCACCAATGGCTCAGCTCAGCTGACTGCAGGTCTGTACAGTCCGAGTTTAACATCAGACGTTACCAGTGCAGTCACATTGGAGTAAGATGTACCCCAATGTGACTGCACTGCTACAGCGGTATACTAACAGGCAGTTAAATGCATACAGCTGTAACCTACTTGGAAAACATGATTATGTCTGACATCATGTCTGTTACTGAACAGCTTTGGCTCCCTTACATCTTTGCAGTACATGTAGACACATCCACCTTTAGGTTTTAGCTCATTTTCCATACGTACCCCGTGTGCCTGGTATGGATAATACCTGTGCATTCTTATCAGCACATTTATCTGAGGTGTTGTCTGGTGGTTGTGTGGCTAGGACAGGTGTGAGTCTGACATGTCTGGTATCAGGCCTTCCAGGCGGCATTGCCACACATTTTCATGAATAGTAGAGATATGTTGGGAACGGCACCTACAGCACATTGGTGCTACCAGCCCATACCATACTCCGCCGTCATCCATCCTTCAGCCCATCCATCCATCTCTGTCGGCTAGTAGCCTGTCTTCTTGTGCAGGCTACTATACCATGGCCTACAGTGGTACTCTTTCCCACAATTTGAGACTGCACACACACCTCTCTTGTGCCTGATCTGCATGTCACCACTCCTACTCTCCCTTCCTGTCACTGCACACATCCTGCCACTTCTGGCTCTACTGGGGGGCACGTATTCCACATCCTATGCCACCCCCTGACATTGCGCCATATTCCATTGACAACCTCTGTGCATCCGTACACCAGCCTCCCACATGCTCATCCACTTTACTGGCTGTCACATAGGGTGCTCACTGGTCTGGCAGATCCATCATCTCCCACCTGTCCTTCCATCCATCACCTTCAGATTGTCTTCTCTTGCTGCTCCTTTATCCAGTGTTAGGGTTACAGCTGTTTTTGGACATTAAGGTGCCTGCTTGACAACTTAATGTCCGATGTCCCTTTACCACACATTAAAAGGACTGGGGTTTCTAGTCCCACAGGTGCTCCTTGTGGTCTTGGGCAAGCCACTTAACTATTTTACAGGGAACATGGGCTATGGAGGGTTATCTCCAAGTTATAATGCCCTGTTCAATGTAATTTCAGTTTGTTCAATGTAAACCGCACTGATGCAGAATAGCGCGGTATATAAGAGAATGTAAATAAATAAAATAAATAAATAAATAGCCCATAGCACCCTTAACGCCGGAATGCCTCCTACACACCCAGAACCTTTTTCACATGGAAACACCTTTTCACTGCCATTGCCACTCGGAAAATCATGCTCCCTTACTGCCATTTAGTAAACATACCACTAAATCTATAGAGATCACATGGCAAGCTCAACAAGGTCCTCCCCAGACAAATCAACCCAAAGCAAAGGTGAAAAGGGAGAATGCAACAAATTTCAAATATATCTGAGCAATGCAGGAGCAGCTCCACTTTACAAATAAGCCAAAAAAGGACAAACTCCATAGGTCCCAGAACAGCGAAAAGGACCCCCTACAGAGGGGAAAAGGCCCTGAAGAAAGATTCCAATGCCCCTACAGCATACAGCCATGGTAATCCAGCACAGTAGACCTGCAACGGCTGCCCAGCAGAAGTGGCAGAGAAAACAGCAGAAGACACACCACTGCAGCTGCCAAGTTGCCCAAGAAACCAAGAAACTGACTAGCACCAGGACCATCAAAGCATCAACAGGCAAACACTTAGCTATGCCTCTGGTAATGCCCGAATGGCCTGTATATACTGCACTTCCCAGTGCCCGCCCCATACCTAGTGGAGGGCACTGGGAAGTGCAGTATATACAGGGGAGGAGGGAGGAGTAGCCTAGTGGTTGGGGCAAGGTACTTCAGGCCGGAAGGTCAGAGGTTCAAATCCCACTAGAGGACAGCAACCTTGGGCCGGAAGGACTGGGGTTTCTAGTCCCACAGATGCTCCTTGTGGTCTTGGGCAAGCCACTTAACCCTCCATAGCCCATGTTCCCTGTAAGTATTAGTGTATGTGTCTCATATCTCCACGTGTTAAATGTATCCCCCAATTGTGTTGTGACCGCTTTGATTGAAGGATAAGGCGGCATACAAAACTGAATAAATAAATACCTCCCCCTTCTGTCCCCATATGGGTCCATCTCTCTCACAGCAGGAAAATCCTGCTGTGGAATTGGATGCACGAGCCCCTGCCCATTTGTGCCCTGCTGCCCTAGATGTAGCATTCATCACCTTAAATGACTGGGAAGTGATCGCAAACCCAGAGAGGAAAATACTGCTCTTGCATAGGTGCACTCTCTCGAGCCATGCTTCTCAAACCTTCTTATTTTGTGGCGCATTTTTTGACTTTGCTCAGTCCTCATGGCACAGAAACCACATTTTGCATGATCCTTACTACCAGCCTTTCTCACTGGCAGAAGGAGAGCAACATTTTTCTTAAAATTTGTGGGTGCCTCATTCTGCCAGATTCAGTCTCACATCTGAACCTATGATGCCAGCAGGTCATGTGAGATGTCAGCGCTCCGCGCATTCAGACACCAGATTGAAGCCAGCCGAGGAGGCACACAGGTAAGAAGTGCTGCTGTCCTAGCAACGCGAGGGAGGAGGGGGAAATAAGGCTTTCAGATTCCTGGTGGATGAGTCTGGGGCACTTGTTCCCTGTAGTGCTAGTAGTGAGCAATCAGTTCAGTTTGATGGGGAGGATGTGGGACTTCCAGTGGATTCTTTCCATGACAAGTTGTAGTAATTCACTCTCAAGCTATACACCTAAAGCACATTCTCTAAGTTTTGTAACTACAAAATATTTTTGGGTTCTTTACAAAAGCCTCAGGCCTGGTGGGTATATCCTGCATACAAGACAATTCTGATTTATGTGCCAGAGAAAAATCTGATTAGCTAATGCAATTGAACTATTCCCAACATATAGATTCTGTGTAGGAGACAGATTTCAAGTCAGATTTTGCTCTGCCTTCCAGAGCATTCAGCTTACTCCAGGGTGCAAACAGCTACACAATCACATCACAATTGCTAACCTGAAAATAAAATGTGTTTTTCTGTTTCTGGGCTAGAAGAGAAAGGGGATAGAGCAGGTAGAGAAGTAACTTTTCTTTGATCTGGACTGTCTGCTCCAGTCAGTCACACTCCTCTCTTGCTGTCCTGAGATGACAGGAGGGCATAGGTGGAATAAAAGGAAGAGTAGCTCCTCTTTGACTATTTTCAGGGATACTGTCCAACTGAAGTGGAATAAGTGCTTCATGAGCTCATGCCTACCACATCTCCGACTTTCACCACCAAGCCACACCAAGGATTTTCCCAAGGCACGCTGGTTGAGAAGCACTGCTCTAGAAAGAGCTAAAAAAACCTGCTCTCTCTCTCTCTCTCTCTCCCTGACAGCTCTGTTCAGCTTTCTTTTAGAGAAAAGGGAAGTTCTGAGTGAGCAGGTGCAGTCCCACTCCACAAAAATGGGAACTAAGAAGAAGCAGGTAGCCACAGACCTGTCAGTCCACCTTCAGCGGTGAGCAAAGCAGGGGACACTCTATTAAAGAACAATTCCTTACCTTGGTTCAAGTGGCTTACAAGTCTCTGGAGAACATAGAGTCAGACTTGTCTGGGCTCACTGAGGTGTCCAAATATTGGGTCGGAGTGGGACAATAGATGCAGTCAACTAGGACTCCAGGAAGGCTTTTAATACTATTCCACAGAGTTGACTGATAAACTAGCCGGTGTAGGAACAGGATGAATAGTTTTTATCTGGGTGAGGAAATGGTTAAACAACTAAACTCAAAGTACCAGTCAAGGGAGTTCACTGTAGAGGAGGAAGAGTAACTCAGCAGTAGGGTTGGCTCATTTTGTTATCTTTGTTAGTAACTTTATTGAAGTTGAAAGGCCAAATAGGCTTATTTGCAGAAGACACAAAACTCTGTAAGAGGATAAATACATTGCGAGCAGTGGGAAAAATGAAAGGTGACTTGAGAAAGCTGGAAAACTGCTGAGGAGTTTGGAGGCTATGCTTGACTGCAAAAAACAGTCTGCTTGTGAGGTGCAAAAAAATCTAGCAGCTAATGGAAACTGCCAAATAGGAAAAGGGCCTAAGAATAATCATCAGATGCCCTGAAGGTAGTCAGAGGACTAAAGGGGTAGGGAAAGCTAATAGCATGTGTGGGTATATGAGGAGGGGCATCACCAGTGGGAGGGGCTGCCACTAAATCCAAATCAGCCTCTCCCATTAAAGCTTCAACATCTGGGATCTTATTTCCCAGGCTCCGGGTAATGCCCATGGATAGGCTACTGGGACTCCCATCTTGAGTACCACGCTCAACTGTGAGGGCTCTAACTTTTATTAAGATATGGGTAAGATAGAAACAGTCCAGAAAAGGCTTCAGGATTCCAAATATGAGAATGTGACAAGGCAAAGGAGAGAGAAACATTCAAATATTTAGGTGACTTAGGCAAAGAAAAAATGGTGACATTTTCCATAAACAAGAGGGCCATGATATGAAACTGGAGGGAGAGAGGTTTAGAAGAACTATTTTTATTTATTTATTCAATTTTTATCCTGTCCTCTCAATCTACTCAGGGCAGGTTACAAATTACATACATAAGCATAACAGATAATGTAGCAGGAAATGCTGTACCGGCTTGATTATGTCAGCCTAAATATCAGGCAACTCTCCGTTTCTCGTAGCTCAAATTTAGAGAAATGAAAATATTCTGGCTGGGATGCCCCAGCCTCTTCCCCCGTTGGGCCTGGAAGAGACCCTCCTCCCTCATCCCTGTGAATCAGCGACGGGACGCTGCTGCTTGTACAGGTTGGAGGATCATGTCAGACTGCAAGTGTAAGATGGAGCAATAAGGTAAAAGAAATAGGGAACTTGGGTGTTGTAATGAGTATGGAAATATTTTTTATTCACCTCTCTTGAATTGTTGAGGGCCAAAATGAGGAAATGACATTGTCAACTGATGCAGAATAGTAGTATAGAGTCATCATGCTCCCAAGAGGCGGAGGCAAGATCAACCAACATACAGTATAAACACAGCTCTGATACATTCCCAGGTATCATGGGGGAAGGGGGAGATGGTAAGTTTCCTGTTATAGGCAGCAGCCTGACTTGGCTACAGTTCCTAGCTCAGGGCAGAAAGGAGAAGGAGCGATTATCCTACAAATGATCACGTTGGGGGATGACCTGAGTAGCTGCAAGAAGGCAGACTGTGAACCAAATGATGCTCACCTGTTAACATCTACTAGGATCATAGTCTCAGTGGAGAGGGAGATTGCTTGTAATTAGTTGGCAGCATCTCCACCAATCATTGCCGTTACCATATCAATCTCCTGAGATCTCGAAAGGAGAGCCAGAATAACATCAAACCAGAACTTACAACTTACCCCGTCATTCAAAATCAAAGCTAGACATGTGACATGCAACAGGGCATTCTCTCTCTATGCTCCTGCACTTTGGAATGCTCTCCCTGAGACTATAAGATCTATCAAAGACTTAATGGCTTTTAGAAAGGCTATAAAGACATATCTTTTCCTAGAGCATTATGGAGCTTGATCTAACCCTTAATCAGCCCTCCTTACACTCAGCTAGTTGTTCTCCTCTATCTCCCCCCATCCACTTCTAATAAACCTCGTCCCCAATGCCCCTCCTATCCCCCTCATGTCTGTCTTTCCACACAACTGCTCTCACCCTACCCCTCCTAGGTAGGAATTCAGTACCAATGGTAACTCTTTTCCCTGTTTGACCGCAAGTTTAATTTCTTGTTCATGTAAGTTCCAGTTGTTAAAATGTTGCAATGTAAACTGCTTCAAATGTAAGATAAGGCGGTATAAAAACTTGTTAAATAAATAAATAAATACAAGAGTAACATAGTAAATGATGGCAAATAAAGACCAGCATGGACCATGTAGTCTGCCAGGTAAGGTGCTTTGGGGTCTAACTGCTGCTCTCTGTAGGTTACCCCCTTTGTTTTTTTTAGAGTTGTAACTCCAGTCTGTACAGGTTACCTCACTCTTTAGTTCAGGCTTCTAACTGCTGCCGGGTGCAGTGTACCTCATTCTATGCCTTTATTTAGGGTTGTAACTGCCACTCCATGCAGGTTACCGCATCCTTAGTGTCATAAGTAATTTCCTTCCACTTTTAAAACAGCTAAGTGATTCAAGACAGTTTAATGGGCTTGTCTGGATAGCTAGGATGCTTAGCCTCAACTTACCTTCTAAGTTGGCTTGGCTTTGTGTTGAAAGCAGCTGACACTTTTAAAGCCCCATTCTGCATAGGTCCAGGCTGGGGATATGTACAGCTTCCCAAGTACTTTAGATTGGCTCACGGAAGGCAGAGTCTTTGTAAAATATGTACCAAGATGCTAGGGAATACATATGAACAGCAAGAGCATCTATTTCAGGAAGAAGCATGTTTTTTAAAAAAGAGTGACATCATTCAGGGTTTTGAACATGTAAGTTCTGATCTTACAATCTGCTCGTGTAAGTGGCAGACTTTACAAAGCTGGAGATTCAGGAAGAGACACTTCTGGGCTTTAAACACTGGCGAGGTAAGTGCAATTGCCTCCTCAATCACTCCAAGTGGTGGCACGAGGATTTTTGCTGCCCTACACAGACCCTCCATGCCGCCTCCCCAAAAGACTGCACCTTCATCCTGCCTGCCATGCCACCCCCCAAAAGACTGCACCTTCATCCTACCTGCCATGCCGGCCCCTTTGAACCCCCCCCCCCACCCCAACCCCTTAGATTTTTCAAGGCCATCTCTTTGGACAAAATTTACTTGTTCATGCAGAAGGGGAGTTTGAGGTGTGCCACTGGTGTGGTTTTATTAGCCAGAGTGCTTTATTCATTGACATCCAGTTAAACCTAATTGACTGAGCTTGGCCATAAAAAAAGCTGGCCTAATGTTATTTGCCTGAATATATGTGGATAACCTAATCAGTTATAATCACCACCAGGACTTACCGGTTAAGCCCACTGAATATCCCATTTAAATTATGGCAGGTAAATCTAATGCTGACTGCCTTGCTGAACATTGGTACCAATATATGGAGCCATTCATTAAACATTTTACATGAATCACTACAGGTTCAGCAACCAGCTCTCTCTTGGATGTTCCCTTTTTGAGGGCCTGAACTGGACCCGAGCTAGACTTATTGCCCTCCAACTCATCTATTATTCAATGGAGAGTGCGGGTAGAGGCTGGTAACCCTTTTCCCATCTGCCTCACTGGCATTAACACAAGTGGTTTTCTTCTCCTTTGGGGTGGTAGAGCAGGGGACGGATTTCTTCTCTGGACTCTCACATCACTAGGGCAGTGAAGTAACTGACTTTCTCTTTCAAATTCATGTGGAAAGGAGGAGGAGGAGGCAGGTGCTATGTTTGTCCCCTAGCTCTTCAGAGTCTCATGGGGTGGGTGAAAGGTGGAGGCAGGAGGCTCTGCTTAGCTCTGTCTTTTTTCACCTCAACGGGTAGACAGGGAGGAGGGGACAGATGGTTCCCCCATCCTCTGGTCTTTGGTCCTACACCAAATGGGCAACAAGGAGACAACAGGCACCTCCACTCTTCTCAGCTTTTTGTAGACTTGTCAGGAAGATGGAAAGGAGAAAGCAGGTGTCCCCCCCCCCCCCCACCTCATTTCTGTCTTCTGAGCCGACTTTGCCAAGAAAGCAGGCAGGTCGAGTGCTTCCTTTTTTTGGCTTTTCCAGCAGCCTTCTTATGTGTATAGCGCTCCATCTATTGGTAATTGGATTTATTGCAGCTTCCTGGAAGAGATGAGGCAGGGGTCATTGTGTTGTTTCTGGCCGACTCATGCTATTTCAAACCTCATTCCCTCCATATCCCTTCTCCTTGGTTTGTGGCCCTCAGATTGAAAATGACTAGTTTAAAGTAGAGGTAGAGGCTGGGTTCATCAGCATCTTAGTGTGCATGACTCTGTTGCTTCCTTGATTTGGTAAATTCCTAGGTCTTCTCTCATTTCACTGGTTTACACCAAAATATTGTTTTTCTTCATCAAAAGTGAAATCAGGTTTTCGGAAATCAGTTTTTCATGCTGATTCTAAATCTGTAATTAGTCTTTCTCTAGCATGTAAGGTTTTAGAGATATCATCCATAGAAGTTTCTGTAAAATGTTACATAACGTAAACATTGAAAAAGTCAGATGTCACACGTGCTAATACCAAATATTTGGCATGTTTGCATGTAAGAATCACTCTAAAAGTGTTTTACAGAAGACTTTCTGCTGTGACGTTTGTCAGAATTGTCACGATTTTTGTCAAAAAGAAAACACAACTCTGCACACTTAACTCGAAAGTATACCAATATCCTCAAAACTGATGTATTCAAGTAAAAACGTCAGGCAAATTTCACCAATCAATTAAAGCCCCACATACAGAAGCAACTAATAGGTCTCAGACTCAGCGGGCAAAAACAAACTCCAGTCAGTAGCAACTGTCTGGACATAGCCCTTATCGCATCAACGACCTTTAATACTTTGTTGCTCTGAAAGAGGCATCCACTAACTCTTTAAGCAAAATAATAAACAATTTGGGCTCAAAATTACTCAACCAGAATTACATAAAGAGAGTGGTCAGCTTAACTTAGCTTTAAAGGCATTGCTTGAAAAAGTGCTTGGCCATCGCCTTATCCCCAACGCTCTCACTCGCACTATCGTGCGTTTCACCCGAGCAGGTTTCTTCAGGGGGTGGCTAGAACACTCACAACACATTGATTGAAGACCATCCAAGCTTGCCAACTGAAGTTATTAAAAATGCACAATATCGCTTCCTCACACATGTTTGGTCTTATCCTCGTTTATGGAGTTATGGGGTATAGACGAGTGCCTTCGTTTCATTTGTGGGATCCCCCCTTTTTATGGTTGAAAGTTGGACTCATGCTATTTATATGCACAGTGTACCTACGGTTCTTTGCTTTCTATCAGTTTTTATGCTAGATCTTACACATGGTTAATGACACTTTAGCGGCTCTTTATGTCTTGAGGGGGTTTACACACTTTTCTTTTTATTCTGCCATGTTCACATTTATTATTTCTTGCAAAGGATACTTTTTACAAAGGACACATCAATATCATTTTATTATATACAGCATGTTTTATACATCGTTTTCTTACAGTTGTAAGCCTCACATTTAATGCCATTAAACTTATGATTGTATCATAGATTATATTCCCCCTCAGTTTTTATCCTTTTTGTACAGATCAATGAGTAATGCTCTGGTTAACATTGCACGGTTTGGCTTGTGACTTTATTGATAGGGATCTCCTGGCCCACTCCTGCTACCACACTCCTCTAGCATAGGTTTGTCCATGTAAGTTTATTTATTGAAGTTTTATATGGTATCCATGTCCTGTCTTGTTTTTCCTCGTTTTTTCCACCTTTTCTTTCACTTTAAGTTAATAAAAGCTTTTTTAAATTATCCTGTTTTTATTTCTCTAGTAACAGTGTTATTTTACCACAACAAGAGTGGTGTGATATTTTCCAAAGTTCACAACAGAGGTTGGTAAACTATTTTATGCATATATATGTTCTCATGATGATTTGGACCCTCCAGCACTTTTATTATTTTGTATTATTTATTGATTTGCTGTATTGAACATTAGTTTTTTAATGTTTTTAATGGTCTGTTCATGATGTTTTGTATCCCTGAGCACTCTTAATTGTTTTATATTATTTATTAGTTTTACTGTACCGCAAGTCGGTAGTTTTTAATGTTTTTAACATTATTTTAATATTTATAACTATGATGTTGGTTTTTAAGTTTGTCAGTCTGTTCCTTTATGTGATTGTTGGTTAATGATTGTTTTTTATGATTTTAGTTGTTTGTGCCTGGCCAGCCCCTGACGAAGGGTAGCGAAACACGGCCTGTGTCGGGCGGCCTGAGTTTCAATAAAGGACTCTATCTTTCCTATCAATCACGCCTTTGGTTGTTTTTTTTTTTTTTTTATCATTGTTTTCCTTCCATTTAACCAATCACGTAGTCCATTTGCACAGACATTGCAAATGATGTGAGGTGCCCATGGCTTATCCTGGTCATCCAGTGGGCCTCCAAAATATAACGTGTACATTTTGAAAAGATCTGACATTATGGTACGATACTGAGATGCAGTAGCAAATGAACCACAAATATAATAAAAAACATTGGAATGATTTCTACACTGTTTTGGCATGATTATTATATTTCTGATGATTTCTTCAGTGTTATTATTACCAAATATGTAATCCTAATAATTAACTTGAAAAGCAAAATACATACCAATCAATATTGATAATCACTGACACAGTTTATGTCAATTCTGCTAGTATAGCAAAACTTCTGACACTCTCATCTTTCAAACCTAACATGATACAACAAAAACAAAACCGATTTTGAACATTGGTCATCATACGTTATCTAATACACCTGAAATTATTTGCGATGATTTTTTCATGTTGACCAGTGTTATTTTTTCTTACGATGAAAATGTACAAAAAGTTATTTGAAAGAGAAGGTGCACTCTCATGATTAACGCAATCCCCTCTTTGTGAAACCTCTTTTTCTGAGTCCACTTGTTAGTTGGCTTTGCTGTATCCCTGTAATGCCTGGGGTCTGACAATGACCAGCATAGCAGCTCACTGATTTACTCAGCTACTTGCACCATTAGGAGTCTATGTGGAAGAAACTTTGAACAAGTTTTAATGACCTCTCTGAAATGAAATGTATGCCAAAAAAAGAAGAGTCTGGGCTGGTCTGATTCCCAGATCTAACGTTTGTTCCTCACATACTGAGAATCACGCGAGAGCTGAACTCCCAGCTCCTTGGAATCCCTGCTGTTCACAATAGTGACGTTTAATGGTGCAAACCTAACTGGTTCTGTCCCCTTACCGCAGACTGTCACTGTATGTATGTATTTATTCATTTACTTATTAATATTTAGCTCACACCTTTCCAGTAGCAGTTCAAGGTGTTAGTAAGGTACATGAGGTATTTCCCTACCCCTGGAGAGCCTACAATCTAAGGGGTCGGTTTACTGAAGCATGCAATCTGGTTAGTGTGGGGTAATGTGTGTTTTTGGCAATGCACTAAATAACCCATGCTACCCGGGTGGCTCTTGGGTGGGGAATTCCCAACATGGCATCATTAGCGCAGGCCTTGAAAGCCCGCACTACTGGTGCTTGGTGGAGAGCAACTACTGCCAGCACAATGGGTGGTGATAGTTGTTCCCCACAGTGGTACTACTGCGGTGATCTTTGTTAAATTTCAGGAAAATGGCTGTCCCAGCCCTTCTGCATCTTGCTTATTGCCCCATGCTAAATGTGTTCTAAACCCATGTTACTAGCATGTGGCTTAGTAAACTGGCCCCTAAGTTTGTACCTGAGGCAATGGAGAGTTACAATGATGGTTGGGTTAAGAAAAGGAGGTGGGGGGCCCAAGGAGAGAAAAAAATCATGGTGGTAGCAAATGAAAGACCCCATGTCACCTTAGCTTCATTTCCACCTCAACTAGTCATAAGCAGCAGTAAGTGGGATGGAGGGGGGTTTCTGGCTTTTGGATGGGCTGAAACCACGGGCATGGAGAAAGGCAAACCAGGCCTCACCCCTCAAAAAATATCTTAATGAGTTTATTTAAATGCCATCTCCCATCATGCCAGTACTGATGCTTTAAATGTTTGCTAAAAGAAAGCCAGTCATGGATGATAGAGTGGTAAAATGGGCACTAAGAGGGGACAAGGCCATAGAGGAGAGACTGAATGAATTCTTTCTTCGGTCTTGACTGAAGAAGATGTAGGGAAGTTACCCATGACTGAAGCGGTATTTAAAGCTGATGCAACAGAAGAACTGAAAGAATTATTGATAAACCAGGAAGATGTATTACAACTATTTGATAAACTGAAGACTAGCAAATCACCTGGACCAGATGGTATACATCCAAGGATGCTGAAAGAACTGAAATATGAGATTGCAGACATACTATTACTAATCTGCGAACTATCATTAAAATCAACAGTAATACCTGAAGATTGGAGAATGGCCAATATAATGCCAATTTTTAAAAAGGGTTCCAGGGGTGATCCGGAAAATTACAGACTGGTGAGCCTGACACCAATACCGGAAAAAATGGTAGAAACTTTTAAACACCTTGCCTCTGCAGCGGTTCCTTGGAGTGGGCAGAGAGACGCTGGAGGAAGTTGGAGCAGGATATCGGCTCTGGGACTGCCGCTGATTCGACATTGTGCTCAGTGGACTTCTGTGCCTTGGAGGATCGGGCAGGCGCGCCCGGGGCACCCTCATACCTGTATGGGTCTTTTTTTTTTTATATTGACACCTTTTGTCTGATCGCAGAGTGTGTCCGCGGGGCGGGGCTCGAAGGGGCGTGATCAAAGAGGCAGATCTGCCCCTTTGGTGCCCCTTCGGTGTCACAGCGGCGTCTGCGGGGATTCGCCTTTCTCTCCCTATTTTGCGTATTCCAGTGGGGAAGTGAAAGGCTAAAGGCACGAGTAAAGGTCCGGAGGCCATTACCGGGGATAAACCGCTCAGTCCTTTGGACAAACATTTCACTCCTAAACCCCTTGCGCAGTCCTCCCCAGATGGAGCCTCTCTAAGTTCTGGTGGGAGGTCTCCCCCTCCTCTACCTGTGCCTTCACAGTCTTTTTTGGTATCTGGAGAGTCTTCAGAATCGGCAAGTATCTCCACTGTTCCTGTTATGTTTCCTTTACCTGTGCAATTTGCTGCTTCCGGTAGTATAGCTGAGTTGCCATCTAAACTTCCAGATGCTGAGATTACATTAAAAGATATTTGGAGTGCTTTGCTTACTATAGATAAGAAAATGTCCTCTACTTTGAATGCATTATGCACCTTCTCTCAAGAGGCTATCACGTCATTGCGACAACTTGATGAGAAGGTTACTGTGGTTGATAGGGCAGTAGTTAAATTGGGCTCTCAGGTACTTCCACTGACTGCTGTTAGTACAGCTGGGGTTAAGAACTCCTTGATATTATATTCAAGAGTGGAGGCCCTTGAGAACTCTTTTCGTTCCTGTAATCTTCGTTTTCTAAATTTCCCTCATACCTCATTGCTTTCATCAAGGATTCTTCTGGATAAGTATTTTAGGGAAATATTAGATATCCAGGAACCTGTTGTTATTTTACGTGCATATTGCCTTTTGTCTAGTACAAAAAATGTGAATCCCATCGAAGGAGGTATGGATGAGATTACTCCGGCTATTCCTAACTTGACTGCGTTCTTAGAAGACTCTTCGGATACTATCTCTTCGCGTTCCACATTATTGGCTACGGTATTGTCTGTTGAAGTAAAGCAGCGTATTTTACGTGCCTTCTTTAAAGTTAAGTCAGCCAAATTCTGTGGTCAAGCTATAAATATTTTTCCTGATGTCTCTCGTGAGACTCAGCTTAAACGCCGCAAACTATCATTAAAATCAACAGTAATACCTAAAGATTGGAGAATGGCCAATATAATGCCAATTTTTAAAAAGAGTTCCAGGGGTGAACCGGAAAATTACAGACTGGTGAGCCTGACATCAATACCGGAAAAAATGGTAGAAACCATTATTAAGAACAAAATTTCTGAACATGTAGATAGCCATGGTTCAATGGGAGACAGCCAACATGACTTTAGCCAGGGAAAGTCTTGTCTTACTAATCTGTTATATTTTTTTGAAGGTGTAAATAAGCAGGTAGACAAAGGTGGGTCAGTTGATGTAGTGTATCTGGATTTGACAAAGTCCCTCATGAGAGACTCTTGGTACAATTAAAAAGTCATGGGATAGGAGGCAGTCTACTATTATGGATCAGGAACTCGTTAAAAGATAGAAAACAGAGGGTAGGGCTAAATGGTCAATTTTCCCAGTGGAGAAAGGTGAATAGTGGAGTACCCCAGGGATCTGTGCTGAGTCCGCTGCTTTTTAACATATTCGTAAATGACCTGGAAATGGGAATAATGAGTGAGGTAATCAAATTTTCAGATGACACAAAATTGTTCAAAGTTATTAAAAACCATGAGGATTCTGAAAAATTGCAAGAGGACCTTAATAAATCGGAAGACTGGACATTCAAACGGCAGATGAAATTTAATGTGGACAAGTGCAAAGTTATGTACCTAGGAAAGAACAACCCAAACTATGGTTACATGATGCAAGATTCCACATTAGGAGCCAACACCCAGGAAAAAGATTTAGGCATCATCGTGGATAACATGACGAAACCCTCTGCCCAGTGTGCAGTGGCAGCCAAGAAGGCCAATAGAATGTTAGGAATCATAAGGAAAGGAATGGAGAATAAAACAAAGGATATTATAAGGCCTCTGTATCATTCCATGGTGCAATTCTGGTCATCGTATCTTAAAAAGGATATAGCGGAATTAGAAAAGGCACAAAGAGCCACCAAAATGGTAAAGGGATGGAAGAATACCCCTATAAGGAGAGGCTAAAAAGGTTAGGGCTCTTCAACCTAGAAAAAAGATGGCTGAGATCTATAAATTAATGAATGGAGTGGAACGGGTAAATGTAGATTGATTGTTTACACCATCAAAATGTAGCAAGGCTAGGGGACATGCAATGAAGGCTACAGCGTAACCCATAGAAGACTAATAAGAGAAAATATTTTTTCACTCACACATAATCAAACTCTGGAATTAGTTATCAAAGGAAGCAGTTA
Source organism: Ichthyophis bannanicus (assembly GCA_033557465.1). Taxonomy (NCBI): domain Eukaryota; kingdom Metazoa; phylum Chordata; class Amphibia; order Gymnophiona; family Ichthyophiidae; genus Ichthyophis; species Ichthyophis bannanicus. The sequence continues at coordinate 1,191,606,738 of CM066032.1, forward strand.
AAGCTGTTCATATAGCTGGGTTTAAAAAAAGGTTTGCACAAATTCCTGGAGGAAAGGTCCATAAACTGTTTTGGACCAGCGTATGTTTTATATTCATAAGGTTTCCATACTTACTACTCAGCTGTTTACTAACTAATGGTTATAAATTCAATGGAACTATGTTTAGCTATTATCGTTATGTCAAAAAGCATTATATACAGATTTTTTATCTGAGATCTAGTTAGTTTAATAGGTATTTGAAGTTTGCTGATTTTGACGGTACTGGCGGCTCAACATAAAAAGATCACAAAAAATAGTAAGTAGCTTATAATGCTGTAATAGCTGCTATTTTGCAAATAAAAGTATTTGTAGACTTTAGAAAATAGGTTTAGATAACTGTAAGTTACTTAGGGGCATGTTTACTAAACGGGGCACTTTTGCGGGGCGCACCTGAGCGCCCTAAAATGATGCATTTAAGTGCTCTTAAGCACCCCGTACGCGTGCGCGGCACATTAACGGGTCCCGCACGCGTGCGCTGAAAACGCGCACGTTTGCGGGGCGCTCATGTGCGATAGAGGCGTGGAAAGGCGAAATGAGGGCGGAGGAAGGCCCCCGAGGGGCGGAGAGATGGGGTCAATGGGTGGAATGTGGGAGGGGAGAGACTCCCCGCACAGGAGCGTGCCCGAATTTACAAGAAAAAATACCACCAGTGAAACACACGCGTTAGAGGTGATTTAAAGGGAAGAGAAACCATTTCCGTCAGCAATGTATAGCAACATCGTGGAAACCCAAAAAACGTGAGCAGTGTGAAACATGTGCACAGAACAAACTCGCAAATTTAACATGAAAATAACCACAACCAAGTATGCGAAAATCTTAAGTCTGCTGGGCAACACTGCTATTAATGGGCAACAATAATAAACACTCCCAGGAAAGCTCCAAAGAATTGAAATGAATATTGGAAGGGTCCATGGTCCGTGGACACATTCAAAAGCACTGCAATGTAATGGAACTGTCCTGGGAGTGCATATCAGGTCATCCAGTGATATCACTGATGCACTGTTCGGTTTATTTCTGTGACTGCACCTATTTGGAGGGCATATTTGTGTGTGTCCTGCACCTCTGTCCCCATACAAAGAAAACGTGCCCACAGTAAACCTATGCAGAGCAGGGTGTCAGGCTTGTGCAGCCAGGTTTCCTATCTCCAGATACTGCACAGTCTCTGTGGGCACAGTGTGGTGCAGCGGACACAGCCAGTGACTGTATGACGAGAGGTTCACAGGTTCAAATCACAGCTGAGGTTCCTGGCAACCCAGTACCCATATTTTTAACCACCACTAAACAGTGAGAGTTCACACACTGCTGTACTGCAGAGAACATAAGCATGGGCTCAACACCTACATTTTACCCCACACCGCACACAAACCAGAGCAATGGCCATTATGTACAGGCGAGTCCCTCAAATTCCGTCCTGGAGTGCCACAACGCAATCAGGTTATATGGGTTTGCCAGATAAGGACTGCAAGCCACAGCAGACAGTGCCGTAGGCGTGTGTAGCCTGGCACCGTACACAACAACAGACAGGCACTGTCAGATGTAAAGTCATGGACTTCCCTCGGAATGCAGAATATATGTTTAGAAACAGTGGTGCAGTGTACACAGACAGTGTGTGCAACAACAGAAGGTCACAGGTTCAAATCCTGTCTGTGGCTCCTTGCAACTAGTGCACATAAGTGTACCCTGAAAAAACCAGGCATTAAAGACTGATACTTTTCTGCTGAGAACCCAAGATATTTTGGCATATGTTTATGTTATCATCAACAGTACCCACCACATAAACATGTGCATCACCTACAGCAGAGTCAAACAAAAGCAGTCCTGGAGTGCCCCACATCATTAAAGGGTAATGCAGACTCCAATATAAGGCCATGTGAACATGTTGACGGCAGGGGAACTGGTGACACCTGTCCACATCACACCATGGCCTATCTGTTTTTAGGTGGGTGCTGTGTAGTGCAACAGACAGGGTTAGTCTGACAAACAGACATGGATGTACCTGGAAATGCACTCTCTCTGTGTCAAGAAGGTGGTGCAAAGCACACAGGCACTGCCTGCAGGAGGTGAAGGTCACAAGTTCAAATCACGTGTGTCAGGTCTGCCGAACCAATCCCCGCAATTGTCACATCCCCTAATTTTTCTCAAAAAACAAACCACCTGTAGTGGGAAAAGTGCAAACAGGGACAGTACATGTATATTGTCTCTCAAGGTGGACATATAAGAGAGAAATGTGCATCACATAGATCAGATTTCCTCAAATGCAGTCCTGTAGGGACACAATTTATTCACATGTTATGATGTTGTAAATAAAGATGTCTCTGTTCATCTGCATGTGCCGGTCCATGGTATGCAGATATATCTCATGCATATATCTGAGGCACATTTGTGAAAATGTAGCAGTGTCTGTTACAACAGGACTGGAGTTGGGGACCTGTGCCAGAGATTACCGATCAACAGGAGGCGAAATGACCAGACACACAGGCTTCAGGACCCAAAGCCAATTGGACAGTCATGATAGTGTGCGTTGCGTCCATCTCATAAAACTAGTATGTGCGCACTGTAGCACTGTCACCATAAACCTTGAAATACACCACACATATAGCAACATGTTGATCTGATCAGTGGCAGATATCAATGTCTACGTACACCACAATATGGTTATTGAGTGGTATCACACCAATATGTCTGATGTATGTGGAGTGTGTCTCAGGTCTGTTGTTTGACGATGTTCCCCACCATGGGGTGTGACAGTAGCACTATTTCATAGCCTAGCCATGCATGCACTGTGTCCACGACTGCTGATTTGGCATAGACTGGAAAAATTATCTATAGTAGCACAGTGATGGCATAGCTGTGGGATTGTGTGGCTGTACATCCAGTGTGTGATGTATGCAACACCTTACTCAGCGCACAATGTTTGTACTGTGTGCAGTGTTAGCTTGCCATTGTGCATAATGAGGTGCTAGGTATTGTGGTCATACCCCCGACAGGCTGGTCTCGGCAGGATGCATGAGGACAGAACGTAGGGCAATGTAAGTGAAATTGCAGTGTGTGGTCATCAGTAGCATGGACAAGGTAGCCCAAGCATGTCCTCCTGGAAGGTCAGTCTCACCCTGACTGAGTAGTTACCATAGCATGGCTAGGTCAGCTGTAGTGGCAACAACATCTTTTGCAAGTGATATCTATGGGTTGCCTTTTGGAGCCCAATCACGAACGTAACTGCTTGGTGAGTGTGCAGACGTCCCAGTTTGGGTTGCACACATTGTCACCAGTAGTATGCAGTATGGATTAGCTATCAGACTGCTTGCACCTAGTATGTGTAAGGGTGCCACACTTTGAAGGGTGTAGCAGCTGCAGCTTATCTGTGTTTGCTGCTGGACAATGTCAGATAGTGGTGGTGGGCTGCTGAGCATGTCCAGGCATGCCATCTGTCTGCTGTCACCTTATTGATGTTCACATAAATGCATGCCCCATGCTGTAAGTTGTATTTTCCTCTGCTGGACAGAGGTTATCACTTCCCACCAGCAGCACCATTGCAGTGATGAGTCTGAATGTTACGTTTGGGTGTTGTCACATAATCCGTCTGTCTAACACACTTCTCCCCCTCCCATAACTAATGTGGCGATGACAATGGCCACCACACAGGATATGACTGATGTGGTTGCAGCAAATTGCTTAAAGGGCTACACATCACAGGGAAATAACAGATGCACAGAAGTGTATGTGCATGTGCATCAACAAGTGCTACTCATCAGACACTGTGACTGATGTGGACTCACACCATAGGCTATCTTAGCTGAGCCAGGTGCTGTGGTCATGGTTCTGGGTCTCCCCTCTCACATTCAGGGTGAGCACAGGAGCCGCACAATGTGATGTCCAAGACTAACTCTGTGTCATTAACCTACACGCTCATTAATCATGTTCATACGTAGGTGTTTCAGTGGCTGCATAAACCATAGTGCTTATATTTGTAGACTGCTTATTTACATGTGCAGTGCATCATGGGTATGTGTGATTGAAGTCTATCTTGGTAAAGAAAGCAAACAGGTCATGTGTTGGCCCATACTCAAACTGTAGCCAGCCAGGGGTGTGTTAGCAGCTATGGCAGTGGTTCTGAAGCAGTCCTCCGTGAAAGTCTAGCCATGACATGTGTTTATGTTAGTACAAATGAAGATGCATGAGATATATATGCATTACAGATGTCTTGCCAAACGGAGTGGAGTGTGGCCCTCCAGGGCTGGCCATCAACAACCCTGACAAACATCTCTGTCATTAACGTTTGTAAGTGGGCAAGGTGCTGATGTGCAAGACATCAAAATGTTCACATAAACTGTGTAACATGCTTCTCTGCCTCTCACCACCACCAACATCTTATAGATTATAGAACTGCATGGTGGGCATGAGAATTGAGGAAGTATGTCACAGTGAGTATATATGCTTTTCATGTCACTGACATCTGCACTTTGTACAGTCACACACCTAAATGACAGAGGTGTAAGACAGGGGTCTAAAAATACAGACCTGTAGGGCCACAAATCTGTGAGGTTGCCAGGGTAGCTCTGATGCCTATAGATCTCATGCATATTAATTAGGGCTATACTGATCAGCAGACTGGCCTAGGGGTTCAAGGAGGAGTGTCTCTCATACACAGAGCTATGGAGATTTCGCCCCCTGTGACGTCACAACGTGTACAGACATAGGTAATGCCTCTGATTCTACAGTGGTCTAATCTAATATGGCTCTCTGAGGCCTCTTCCCTTTGTAATGTCATTTGGTGGTGCCACCAACAACACCCTCAATGCTGTAGCATGAAGGTCCCTCAAAAGTACCTTACAAGGTTCGTTTATTTGAACATTAGAAGGTGCTGTTGTGGACACTGCACCTCATATTGTCCTCTCTGAAGTGACTCATAGGGTACCTGATGTGCCACACTAGGTTATTGCAATGTCACAGTGTGTTTGTTCAAAAAACAAATCCAAAACGCAAAGGCCACACAAACCACTGTTGATAGTAGATAGTAATGTGCCAGCAAGTTATATAGATTAGGCTGATGGTGTGAAGGCAAACACGACGTCTGTAACATAGGTAGGTATGACAGTGAATGTGTCGCACACCCCAGCCACTCACTCTGTATGTCAGCACATCCACCTAACATCTACATCCATGTCCATCGCATGGCAATCTCAATAAGCTCAATATGTGTGCTATGCAACCTAATGTGGATGTAGCATGTGCAGATGCAACCCCCCCCCCCATGCCATCACATACATAATTTATGGGTTGACATTGAGATGGAGTAGTGAATATCATCTATTGCGACACATATCCCCATATCACCAGGGTGCCTGATAGGCCAATCTGATGGTCCCTCAAAACACCTTGTTGAAGTAGCAGTTGTAGTGGCAGTCAGTGCAATGTGAAAGGCGTAGCACATCACATCAAACAAATGCCTAAGAACCAGTGTGCAAGTGATGATAAGTTCAAGTCCCAAATGTGTCAACACCATGAGGTCATGAAATAGTTATGTGTTTTATATAAGAGACACACAGCACTGTATATTGCAGTTGTTGTGCGCATGTGCGCAACTCGTTCCGCAAAACAATGTGCGGGGCGCAGTTGAACGTCATATGTGTATAAATTGCGCCAGTTGCGGGACGCTGTGGGACAAAATATTTATAAAACATGCAGCAGATGCGGAGCGCAATGAGACGTGTTACGTCGCAAAAGTGCGCCAATTTCTGGGGCGCAGTTGGACGTCATACGTCGCTAAACTGCGCCATTTGCGGGGCACAGTTGCACGTAAAACATTGGAAATGTGTGGCATTTGCGGGGCGCATGCGCGTCAATGACGCTGCGTGCAATCAGGTGATAATATCTCAAAATGGCGTCCAGAACAAGAAAGCCTGCATTCACTCCTCGGGAGCTCCGCATCCTGTCTCGCCTGATTGCCACAAGGCAGGAGAAGCTGTTCCCCGGGCAAAACAGGTACAGGGACAGCAGAAAGGTCCGCAGGGCCTGGGAACGGCTACAGAGACGATTCAATAGAGAAGCTGACTTCCCAAGGGAGGTAAGTGGATGGGGACAGGTCATTAGAAATAGACATATATATCTAGAGGCTGTGTGCATTGCAGATCCTCATGCTGTTGGGGTCAGGTATTGTGTGTCAGTAATGTGCTGCAGCTGAACATACATCCATATTGTCTTTGTATAATATGTGACAGGTTTGACCTCTACCCAGGTGGTGATGGATATGGTCACACAGGTCATGATGCTAGCCCTATTACCTGGCATTTGCTGCTGTGGACGTGCCAACACATACTGTAAGAAAGCAAACCAATAGATCAGCTTAATTATAACCAAATCACATCATATGAATATGGTGAAATGTGTAGCTGCAGCAAATAACCTTTCCGTCCACAGAAAGGGTATGTGAAGCAAAGCATTAATGGTATGTCAATCACCCAGGTGATCTGGTTGTTTTTGCCAATGTTGTGCAATATGCCCCCTATCCCCAGTGGTCCTGAGAGCTCACCACAGTGGTCTATCAGTCACCCTGGAGATACGGTTGTGTGTGCTCAAGCACTGTAATACATACACCCTATCACCAGGGGACTAGAGAGGCCATCACACTGGCTCACCTGTCATCATGGTGATATTGGTCTGTGTGCTGTCAAAGTACAAAACAATATCCCTATCCCCAGGGGTGCTGTAAGATCATCACAGTGGCCTGTCATGTATCCTGGCGATATGGTTTAGTGTGCTGAAACAGTTCATTACATCTTCCCTATTTCCAGGAGTCCTGAAAGGCCATCCCAGTGGCCTTTCATGTATCCTGGAGCTATGGTTCTGTGTGCTCAAACAGTTCATTACATCTTCCCTATTTCCAGGAGTCCTGAAAGGCCATCCCAGTGGCCTTTCATGTATCCTGGAGATATGGTTCTGTGTGCTGAAACAGTTTAAAAAATCTCCCCTAGTTCCAGGAGTCCTGAAAGGCCATCCCAGTGGCCTTTCATGTATCCTGGAGCTATGGTTCTGTGTGCTCAAACAGTTCATTACATCTTCCCTATTTCCAGGAGTCCTGAAAGGCCATCCCAGTGGCCTTTCATGTATCCTGGAGATATGGTTCTGTGTGCTGAAACAGGTTTAACACATCTCCCCTAGTTCCAGGAGTCCTGAAAGGCCATCCCAGTGGCCTTTCATGTATCCTGGAGCTATGGTTCTGTGTGCTCAAACAGTTCATTACATCTTCCCTATTTCCAGGAGTCCTGAAAGGCCATCCCAGTGGCCTTTCATGTATCCTGGAGATATGGTTCTGTGTGCTGAAACAGTTTAAAACATCTCCCCTAGTTCCAGGAGTCCTGAAAGGCCATCCCAGTGGCCTTTCATGTATCCTGGAGCTATGGTTCTGTGTGCTCAAACAGTTCATTACATCTTCCCTATTTCCAGGAGTCCTGAAAGGCCATCCCAGTGGCCTTTCATGTATCCTGGAGATATGGTTCTGTGTGCTGAAACAGTTTAAAACATCACCCCTAGTTCCAGGAGTCCTGAAAGGCCATCCCAGTGGCCTTTCATGTATCCTGGAGCTATGGTTCTGTGTGCTGAAACAGTTCATTACATCTTCCCTATTTCCAGGAGTCCTGAAAGGCCATCCCAGTGGCCTTTCATGTATCCTGGAGATATGGTTCTGTGTGCTGAAACAGTTTAAAACATCTCCCCTAGTTCCAGGAGTCCTGAAAGGCCATCCCAGTGGCCTTTCATGTATCCTGGAGATATGGTTCTGTGTGCTCAAACAGTTCATTACATCTTCCCTATTTCCAGGAGTCCTGAAAGGCCATCCCAGTGGCCTTTCATGTATCCTGGAGATATGGTTCTGTGTGCTGAAACAGTTTAAAACATCACCCCTAGTTCCAGGAGTCCTGAAAGGCCATCCCAGTGGCCTTTCATGTATCCTGGAGCTATGGTTCTGTGTGCTGAAACAGTTCATTACATCTTCCCTATTTCCAGGAGTCCTGAAAGGCCATCCCAGTGGCCTTTCATGTATCCTGGAGATATGGTTCTGTGTGCTGAAACAGTTTAAAACATCTCCCCTAGTTCCAGGAGTCCTGAAAGGCCATCCCAGTGGCCTTTCATGTATCCTGGAGCTATGGTTCTGTGTGCTGAAACGGTTCATTACATCTTCCCTATTTCCAGGAGTCCTGAAAGGCCATCCCAGTGGCCTTTCATGTATCCTGGAGCTATGGTTCTGTGTGCTGAAACAGTTCATTACATCTTCCCTATTTCCAGGAGTCCTGAAAGGCCATCCCAGTGGCCTTTCATGTATCCTGGAGATATGGTTCTGTGTGCTGAAACAGTTTAAAACATCTCCCCTAGTTCCAGGAGTCCTGAAAGGCCATCCCAGTGGCCTTTCATGTATCCTGGAGCTATGGTTCTGTGTGCTGAAACAGTTCATTACATCTTCCCTATTTCCAGGAGTCCTGAAAGGCCATCCCAGTGGCCTTTCATGTATCCTGGAGATATGGTTTCTGTGTGCTGAAACAGTTTTAAAACATCTCCCCTAGTTCCAGGAGTCCTGAAAGGCCATCCCAGTGGCCTTTCATGTATCCTGGAGCTATGGTTCTGTGTGCTGAAACAGTTCATTACATCTTCCCTATTTCCAGGAGTCCTGAAAGGCCATCCCAGTGGCCTTTCATGTATCCTGGAGCTATGGTTCTGTGTGCTGAAACAGTTCATTACATCTTCCCTATTTCCAGGAGTCCTGAAAGGCCATCCCAGTGGCCTTTCATGTATCCTGGAGATATGGTTCTGTGTGCTGAAACAGTTTAAAACATCTCCCCTAGTTCCAGGAGTCCTGAAAGGCCATCCCAGTGGCCTTTCATGTATCCTGGAGCTATGGTTCTGTGTGCTGAAACAGTTCATTACATCTTCCCTATTTCCAGGAGTCCTGAAAGGCCATCCCAGTGGCCTTTCATGTATCCTGGAGATATGGTTCTGTGTGCTGAAACAGTGTAAAAACAACTCCCCTAGTTCCAGGAGTCCTGAAAGGCCATCCCAGTGGCCTTTCATGTATCCTGGAGCTATGGTTCTGTGTGCTCAAACAGTTCATTACATCTACCCTATTTCCAGGAGCCCTCAAAGGCCATCCCAGTGGCCTTTCACTCATCCTGGAGATATGGTTGTGTGTGCATAAAGAGTGTAATAGATCCTCCCTTTCCCCAGGAGTTAAGTGAGGCCATCACAGTCGGCTATCATGTACCCTGGTGATATGGTTGTGTGTGAATAAAGAGTTAAATAGATCCTCCCGTTCCCCAGGAGTTAAGTGAAGCCACCACACTTGGCAATCACGTACCCTGTTGATATGGTTGTGTGTGAATAAAGAGTTTAATAGAGCATCCCTTTCCCCAGGAGTTAAGTGAGGCCATCACAGTGGTCTATCACGCACCCTGGTGATATGGTTGTGTGTGCCTAACCAGTTCAAATACATTCTCCCTATCTCCAGGAGTCCTATGACCTGTGTAAGGTCACTTGTCTATGATCCCACTGCAATGGGATATGCAGCTGATGATGTGTGGCACAACACGCAACCCCCATGGGGCCGTACGCCACATTGAATTGGTGGGTATAGCAGTCACATGTTGTGGTAGTTTATGACAGGTAAGTTGCACCTCTCACATAGTCTGTGAGGTCACTATCTCATCACACATGTCTGTGATGTATCACGATGAAAAGCTATGTGCACATGTTGATGTGTGTATAGGTACAACATCTCCATGACCTAGGCAAAGATATTCCCAAAGGCTGTAACAGAGCCATATTCCCCTCACTTTATGCATAGTTAGGTTACCCATCCTCACACCTCCTACAAATCCATTACCTTGTAGCAGGTGAACAGAACTGATGTTGTAGGAAAGCTACAGTCACCTCTTGTGGTTGGACACCACAGACACAAGCAGCCACATGAGCACAGGTGGCAAGTGCGTAGTGTTTGTTTGGTGTCTGTCCATGGTTTATCAAAATACACATGCTGTCATCATACAGGTCATAGGTCATAGTGCCATTTCTACAAGATATAGGCCAGCCTACATGGGCACGGTAAGCTCAGATAAGGGCACCTGCAGTTGTTGTATGTTTGTTTAGGCTGCTCTACCAAACATACCCCATACATACTACACCCCAACCTGACTCTCACACAGGATGGCCAGCCAACATGGGTGGAGGTACAGACCCTCCACAGCACATGATCAGTTTTGTAACCCTTTCCTGCCCTCCTCATCCCACTGTTTCCCACATGTGTGACTTAGCCATGTTGTTAGCTGCTGATAGCATAGTTCATTGCCTGTAACAGGTGGTCGCCAGACACAGCAGGATGCACAAATTAACAAACATCCCTGTCCCCCTTGGGTTGTGTCGCATTCAACAACTGCTCCAATGTATCCCTTCACCCGCTCCTGGTGTGCAAAACATACACAACAAGAGATGCAAATATTGGACAGCAAGTAGCATCACGCAAGCACCATGGCATGGCTCCAGAGACTGACATATGTGACGATGACCAACATTGGTGAGTAGGCTCAGTTGGTAATGGTGTTGTCCACATGTGATAACACATTCCATGTGCCCATGATGATCCCTGTGACAGGTGTTGAACTATGCTATACATGAAACACACATCAGTGTAGCTGAAGTGTCCAGACCCAGGACACACTGTTCTATGTTTCTGTTGCCCACCCACCAGACGTAAGTGCTCACTCATGCTCCCACCCATATTTTCTCACACACACAGGTCGAGGATCTGAGAAAGAAAGGGAGGGAGCTGCGCCTGCACCATGGCGCATACCTTGAGCGCGTGAGGAATGCTGAATCATCACATGGTGATGGTGCGTATTGATGACATGGCTGCCCACCATCAGAGGTCACAGTGGCCCATCAGTGTGCATGGTACCTGCATGGGTACATGTGATGTGTCACACACATCTATGTGTGCTGATGACTGTCATCTTCCACAGATCATGATGACAGTGACGAAGACCCCCATACCTCTGCCATGCCCTCCGAAGGCCCACCTCCCGCGCTGCCGTGGAGGTGGTAGTCCTGGACACCAGTGGGGAGGAGGCAGAGGGTCCTGCGGAAGACACAGCGGAGGGGGTCATGGGGGATGCTGGGACGGAAGGTGTGGGTGCCAGGGTCACAAGGGGGGGTGAGGGCGCAGGTGATGTGGGTGGGTGTTGGGGAGGAGTCAGGGGGGGAAGAGTGGCCGCAGGGTGTCTGGGAGAGTGACATAGAGGACAGTGCAGCACAGGGCACTGTTGGCTCCCGCCATCAAGGGCAGGTGGCTCCAACATCCAGGGCCCCACACACAGTGCATGCAGATGCCACCACACAAACACCAGGAACAATGTGTGTGTGTGGTGGCAGATGTGTTGTACATCTGTGTGAGGCTCTGGATGCACTGGAGCAGCGGGTGCACCGGTTGGTGCACCTGCAGGAATGGATGGCGGGAGCCATGGAGAGGGTGGTTGCTGACATTGAGCATCTGCCATGTCGGCAGCCACCCCCTGAAGGGCGTCACAGGCATCATTGATGGTGCCTGTGACGTCCACACATGTGCCCTGTGCTGCCCTGTCCGCCATCACGGGGCAGGCTGAGGGAGGGTGGGGTCATGTGGGGGTTCGGGGTTAGTGTGTGGGAGTGTGTTTATTGCGGGTGTGTGTGTGCGGGGGTGGGGAGGGTTTGTTTTGGTGGGTGGGTGATGGCATTTTCCCCCTACCCTAGATATGTATATAGTTCTATTTTTGTGTGTACATATTAAAGTATTTTTTCTGAACCCTGTAATGGTCACGTGTCTCACGTAGCATATGACTATAGATGCCAGCATGTCATATGTGTGCAGCCACATACATTCCTGACGGGTAAACATGCGTGTGATACCTCAATTGGCACCACATGCAGTGTGTCGGGAAAACTCATGTGTGTAGGTG